>JAUMHB010043853.1:2476-12699 GCA_032359685.1 Pittosporum tobira
TAAGTTTTGAACACTGGTTGCTCCTCTCTTATGAATTTGAATCACTTGTTCCACTATTTATCTCATAATTCGTTCTATTTAATTTAAAATTTATTTACCTATAATTATTAACTATAAGTAATATATTTATATCACTAATAAATAAAATTAAAACAGATGATAAAACAAAAAGTGAGACAAATCATTTGATTTTCTCCCTTCCTCACCTGCCAAATTAATTTGAGCATTCACCATTGCCACTTTTTTTTTTTTTTTTTTTTATTACGATGATCAGTTTGGTCAACCAAACACCTAACTTACATCTAAATTTCCATTCCCTCTCGCCTCTCTTTTGCTTCCATCTTTTATCATTTTCCATAATTTGGGTCAACCAATCAACATTTAATACTGTTACATTTATAATTATGATTAAATGCCCACACACCACTCCACAACCCCCTCTACCTATTTCTTCTTTATATAAACCCGCACCATCTCACCCTCAAAAACCTACAATATTGTCCAACTGTCTCCATTTTACCAATGGAAGAAGATAAAGATTTATCCCTTTACCCACCTGAATACGACTTGGACCTCAGCTTCAACAGCTGCGCCTCCGCCACGGCAACCACCTTCACCTCCTCCAGTGCCCGTAGCAGCCTTGCTCGGAGCAGCCTAGCTCTCAGTCTCAACGAGTCCCGCCTCTCCACCACCACCTCCTCCTCCACCTCTATCCCAAACTTCCACACCCGGCCCCACCGCCAATGCGACCCTCACTGGTCGGCCATAAAAACCGCCACCACCATCTCATCTGACGGCACCCTCCACCTCCGCCACCTCAAACTTCTCCGTCACGTGGGTTCCGGCAACCTCGGCCGCGTCTTCCTCTGCCGCCTTCACGACAATGACCACGCCAACTTCGCCCTCAAAGTCGTCGACAAAGACTCCCTCACCTCCAAAAAACTCTCTCATGTCGAAACAGAAGCTCAGATCATCTCCATGCTGGACCACCCTTTCCTCCCTACACTCTACGCTCACCTCGAAGTCTCACATTATACTTGCCTCCTTATGGACTACTGCCCTAACGGTGACCTACATTCCTTGCTCCGTAAACAACCCCGTAACCGCCTACCTGTTGAGTCGGTCAAATTCTATGCAGCTGAAGTATTAGTTGCCTTAGAATACTTGCATGCTCTTGGTATAGTTTACCGCGACTTAAAACCCGAAAACATTTTGATTCGCGAAGATGGTCACATCATGCTATCTGATTTTGATCTGTGTTTCAATTCCGAAGTTGTTCCTAAATTGGATAACCAGGTCCACAGTTACAACCTCGGATTCACCAAGAACCAGAGCTGGAACTGTTTTGGTGATCGGAGATCGGCTGAGGAGGTAGTGACTGAGTTTGTAGCGGAGCCAACGGCAGCGTTTTCAAGGTCTTCCGTAGGGACACATGAGTATTTGGCGCCGGAGTTAGTTAACGGTAATGGTCATGGTAACGGAGTTGACTGGTGGGCTTTTGGGATTTTGGTGTATGAACTATTATACGGGGTGACACCGTTTAAGGGACGAAGCAAAGAGTCAACCATGAGCAACATAGCATCCTCAAGAGGGGTGTGTTTCAAGAGGGATGAGAATGATGAATTAGTGGCAGAAGCCAAGGACTTGATAGAGAAGTTGTTGGTAAAGGATCCCAGAAGAAGGCTAGGGTGCGCCAGGGGTGCCACTGATATTAAACGTCACCCGTTTTTCGACGGAATAAAGTGGCCGTTGATCCGGACTTACCGGCCACCGGAAGTTCGTGGGATAACTGTGAGTAAGAGCAAGGCGCAGGTGAGTCGCGTGATGTCCCCAAAGAGAAGGCTTTGGTGGAGGAAAGGTCTTAGTTTTATTAATGTGAGGAGAGGTAAACGTAATTTAAATTCCAATCACAACTATTATCGTTACATTAATATTAAGGGTAGGAAACATGCTTGATTTTGTAGTAAGGGAGACTTTGTATCAATTTTGTCGAGGGTTGTTTATTCTTTGGTGCAGCTGCTTACAGATCTGTACATGGAAAGGACAGAGAAGTAAATTCAAAGGGAAAAACAAAGATTCTTAGTTTGAGGTTCTTCGCCCGTGTTCTAATCCATAGTATCTTCCCCTTTTTTAAAAAAAATATTTTTATATTTTTTTAATATGACGCCAGTGATCGATCATGTACATGCTTAAGCCCGGATCGGACGTTACTGAGATGCGTTCAAAGGTGCACATGTTCACGGTGTTTTTTGCTTGATAAGATCGCAGTTGAAGGTTGGCCATAAGATAAATATTTCCGATCACCTGTAAATAGGGCGGTAAAGCTCGCTTGGCTAAAAGGGGGAGTCAAAATATTGACTACGGTAGTATAATATGAGCAGACTTTTTAAAATTCAATTGCTTGCCCGGAGTTTTTCATTTTATTTTATTTTTTCAATTTTATTGACATTTAGAGTAAATCGTTCAAAAAGTTCAAGTTGTTGGAACTTGATTCGATAATTAATGAGATCTAAAATAAAATTTATTTAGGTTAGATTCTACAATTATATGAGACAGTCTAAGTAAGTCGGTACACGGTTTGACTCGTTTTATTTATGTGTGCGTGTTTTAAAAGAATCCATGCACATGTAACTGAAGATTAAACATGCACAAAGCATCAAACAGGTGAAAGCGTGAACTATCATTGTGTTTCTTTAAAAAAGCCAGTTTTAGCCCAAGTTTCTTGCTGTGCAATTAATAACACCTATACTTTCTTACTTTCATGTCCAGAAAAGTCTTACCAAATTTGAATGGACGGTCACCATAAATGTGGAAGCAAATTAGATCCTCAATTTAGGGAAGCAAGACTTATAAAATGAGGAATTAGAGAAGAATCCAGCTCGAAATTGGCACATTTGATACTCCTAGTTTGCACCCAAAATAAACATTTAATAATAATTTCTAGTTTTGGGTAGGTAGTTTTATCTAATTTAAATAAATTTTTGAGTAATGTTATAAACACCAATGCATTAATAAAATGTGCATAAATTAACGTGTCAAATTGTAATTACTAGATGTCTGATTATACATGGAGTGAGTCTATCATTATAATCAATTACAATTTAACACGTTAATTTATGTATAACTTATGAGTATATCTGTTAGTGTATGTAATATTATTGTAAATTTTTAATGCTAAACGCAGTCTAGCTGGGAGAATAATACCTAAATACAACTCACTATCACCCAACCTCGAGCTCTGCTATAAATCATCTTTTTCAAGCGGCATCACCAACTCCACCATGTATAGGTAAAAGGGTTAATCGCATAAGTGTCACTCCGGATATGAAATTTATGTCAAACAATTCTCAAGTTTAAAAATTAGCAAAAGTGACCATAGAGTATATTTTCGTTACTATACTAGATCCTGAGGTTAGTTTTTGGACGGAAAACAATCACTTATAATTAATGTAGTGTATTTTATATATTTGACCATATTTTGATGGTTTGAATACCAAACAAAAATAGATAAATATTCAAAAAATTAAAATGAAGAAACACTAGTATTTTAAACTAATTAAAAAATTTCTTACAATTAAATTTCAAATAAAATAAAACAAACAAAATGTTTAATAAAATATACTTAATTAATTATTGCTAGAAATTTTGGCAAATGCAAAATTCTCTTGAAAAGAAAAAAAAAATAAATCACATAAAAAATGTACCAAAATTTGAAATTTCGATAATTTTTTTTTTTAGAAAGAGAGTTTTTAAATTTGAAGTTTACAAAATTTTGATTAATTTACAGATGGAGCATTTTTATGTATTTTATTTTTCTAGTAAATTTTTCATTTTAGCAAAATTTGTAGCAATAATTTATTAGGCATTTTTATTTAAAACTTTGGTTGTTTTTTAAATTTAAGTATAAGCAAAATTTTAATCAGTTAAAATATTTTTAATTTTTTTTTTGTCGTTTTAAATCAACATGGAGATTTGATTTTTTGGGGAAATTTTAATTATATTATCAAAAATTTAAATTGCTTTTGGATTTTTTATTAACATTTTTTTTGATATTCAAACGGACAAAATATGGTCAAATGTATAAAATATACTCTCTCCGTCCAAAAAAAATGAGGCTTGACTCATCATTTTGTGAGACAAAATGATGAATCAAGACTCATTCTTTTTTGGACAGATGGAGTATTAAATTTATTATGAATTGATGTTTTCTATCCAAAAACTAACCACATGGTCCATTATGTTAATAGAAATATACTTTTGGGTCACTTTTGCTAGTATTTAAACTTGAGGGTTGAGTTTGACACAAGTCTCATAGTTGGAGAGACACTTACACAATTAACCCTACGTAAAATAACCTCCTATTTATTGGAATTCGAACAATGGTACACTGCAATTGTCCCTTAGTGCGCTCAGAAAAAATATACAGTATCATATAATATAAGTGGGCATAAAATAAAAAAAAATGCATACAACATAGTGTATGCAGTTTCGTGTACCATTATAAGTAGAACATCGTTTTGATGTGTGTGTTACACTTTTATTATACAAAATTACGTCGTTTTACTTAATATGGTTCACACAACTATAACTATGCCCCAACAACCTGTTCTAATGGCATTTATAATATGCCCATACACTAGTAAAATAAAACGGTACTTCAAGAGAACTGTTATGAATGGTAACATGCCAAGTAGATAGGAGGTAGAAACAGTAGCAGTATACAATCAAGAGACTACTCTTATTGATATTGAAATATATAGTAAAGAGAAGCTTTCTTTTGGTACAGTAAGAATGAGATGCATCTAATCTAACATCTGTTCAGGTCAGCAGGTGCAGGCTACATTTTCAATGAGTAGAAGATAAGGCTACCTTATTTACCCAAATTATCCAAGCGCTGCAGAACAGGACCATCAGAGATGACATCTTCCACAAGCTCTTTTCTTAAAATGGAAAGGCTGTAAAATAGGCTACATTAATTCTGTGTCGATACTTTTCTTAAATAAGTAAACAGTAAACACACACACAAACATAGATAGCATACCTAATTTCTTACTAACCTTTGTTAGAATTATCGGCATCTAAAGGAGTCTCTGATGTTGGGGATGATGGTGAATTACTAACAGCCTCCCTAGCATCAATCATCATTGCAACGACTTCTCTCATTGTAGGCCTATTAACTGGGGATGTACTGGTGCAGAATAATCCGATCTTGAGAACTAGGGGCATCTCTTCATTTGTCCTTCTAGCACTCAGATCTAGCCGTTTGTCATAAATATCAGAAACCACCCCATGCATTGACCTTCTAACCCAAGTTACTAGGTCCCCTCCCTGATCCAGGGGTTGTACTGGAGATTTCCCAGTAATAAGTTCCAACAGAACGACCCCAAAACTGTAAATATCACATTTCTCGGTGACTTTCATTGTGTATGCATATTCTGAAACGTAAACAAGGCATTGTTTGTTAGATGCGTACTGCATAAACTTCTCCTAACAAATTATATCATACTCCCTCGGTTCCACAAAAATAGTCCCATTTTTTTAAAAGAAGTTCCTTATTTGTTGATGATGGTAAAATGATGTAATGTCCTCATATTCAACACGGTAATTACTATCATTTCATAACCACTTAAACTAAACATTCACTATTTTAGAAGTAAATATGGGAAGGTAAGTTGTCCTTAATACACTTTCTTTTTTTGCATATGTGACTCTTTGTAGAACGGAGTGAGTAATATGCTCTCAAAGTCACACGAGCAACAAATAAGTAATTAATGTAGTACACGGTAAATATCCCAAAAAATTTCATGAAAATTATGAACAAAAGAAGAGTTCCAAAATTTCTTGACCATATTCTTACCTGGGGCAATGTAACCATATGAACCAGCAACAGCAGACATGGACTTTGAGTAGGGCATGTCAATCAACTTTGCCAAGCCAAAATCTCCCACATGGGCCCGAAGCATCTCATCGAGTAAGATGTTATTTGATTTGATATCACGGTGAATGATATGTGGTTTACAGTCATGGTGGAGATAGCATAATCCCTCAGCTGCTCCAAGCGCAATTTCGTATCGATTATTCCAGTCTAGTAAACATGTTTTCTGATTCCCATGTAGTGCTTCTCCTAGACTCCCATTTGCCATGTATTCATACAACAGAAGATTTGAGTCTTGATGGTAGCAAAACCCATGGAGCTTCACAATATTCCTGTGCCTAATTTTTCCAAGAGTTGATATCTCAGCAAGAAAACTGCTGTCAACACAGGCTCCTTCCCCATTGCATTTTAACTTTTTTACAGCGATTAATTCCCCATCAGACATGACAGCCTTGTAGACTG
This sequence comes from Pittosporum tobira, assembly GCA_032359685.1. Classification (NCBI taxonomy): domain Eukaryota; kingdom Viridiplantae; phylum Streptophyta; class Magnoliopsida; order Apiales; family Pittosporaceae; genus Pittosporum; species Pittosporum tobira. The sequence goes on from JAUMHB010043853.1 coordinate 8,814, forward strand.
TCCCACAAGCTCCACTGCCTATGACTACACTATCTGAAAAATTCCCAGTAGCATCAACAAGATCTTGATATTTAAACCCCTCCTTCGGAAAGTAATAATTATCGAGCACATTAGGCTTCACTTGATCTTCAAGGGAAACAAAATCAGGCCTTCTGTGTTTTATAGCCCAACAAACACTCACCGTGAAAATCAAAGAAATCAAGCCAACTGTTAAGGAGACAATGCTTACGATTTTCTCCTTCGAAGAGCCCTGTTTTAACCAACTAGAATTTTCGTTAGTTGATGGGCCTGAAGGTTCACGACAATGGTATGAACCTGGCCTGCATAATTCAATATTTCCAGCAAAATTGCTAGAATCCATCCTTCGAAAAACAGGAGTGTTTGGCACTGTACCAATTAAATGATTATTTGAAAGGTTACAGACCAGAAGGCTCATAAGCTCGCCAATTGAAGCTGGAATTTCACCGCTAAGCTGATTATCATTCAAGTAGAGTGTTTCAAGCATCTGCAAGTTCCCGAGGTTTTCTGGAATTGTTCCAGAAATAGCATTGTGACTGATATTGAGGGCAATCTGAAGAGTAGAAAGTTGACCTAGCTCAACAGGTATACTGCCAGAAAATTGGTTCCCACCCATTTGCAGTTCAGTAAGTCGGGATAGACTCCCCAAAGTACTTGGAATTGTCCCGTTCAATCTATTATCCGATAACCTAAGTAGTTCCAGATTCACTAGCTTTCCAAGTTTGTATGGAAGAGAGCCAGTGAACAAGTTCCTGCTAAGGTCAAGACGCTGAAGTTTTATACAATCGCCCAATTCATGAGGAATACCTCCAGAAAGTAGGTTAGAAGAGATATTGAACGTAACAAGCTGCACCAGTTCTCCAATCTCAGGTGGGACATAGCCAACAAAGTAATTATCTGATAGCCGAATCCTCTTTACATTGCGAAGTTTCCCTATTTCCGGAGGAATTTTCCCTGAGAACCGATTTTGATTAAGTTCAAGAGCATAAAGATTGTGAAGATTGGATAATTCAACAGGGAGGCTTCCAGTAAGCCGGTTATCTCCCAGCATTAGCTGCTTAAGGGATTGGCATGTCTTTAGACCATAGGGAATGTTTCCAGTCAACTTATTTGACCCAAGGCTTAGGAAACTCAATTTCTTGGACTTGCAAAGTTGTTCAGGTATGCTACCTGCAAGATTATTCATGGAGATGTCAAGAATAGAGAGGTTGCTGTTTGCACCAATCAAAGGAGGAATGGTTCCCTCGAGATGATTGTCAAAAAGTTGAAGATTTTCTAAGAGTGTAAGGTTCTGAAACATTAATGGAATTTTGCCAGTCAAATTGTTTATGGACAGATCTAAATGCTGGAGCTGCTTCAACTGCCCAAGCTCCTGGGGAATACCTCCTTGCAGGAGATTTTCGAAAAGATGAAGCAAGCAGAGATTTGAAATTTGGCCCAACTCTTTCGGGATTAATCCACCGAACCTATTCTCAGAAAGATCAATCTCAACTGCATTTAAACAGTTCCCTAATTCTCGTGGAATCGTCCCATTCAACTGGTTGGTATATAAATACAACCTTTTCAACTTGGTTAACTTTCCGAGCTCTTTAGGAAGACTTCCAGTAAATGAATTTTCATGTAAAGCCAGCAACTGCAAACTACTGAAGTTACCAACCTCAGGAGGAATTTCTCCAGTAAAAAGATTATTCCAAAGAATCACACTGGTTAAATTCTTAAGCCTTTGAAGTTCTATGGGAAAATTACCCTGCAGCCTATTCTCTGCCAAACCAAGAACCTCTAGTTTACCACATTCAATGATCTCACCAGGTATGGCACCTGATAAATAATTTCGGCCTGCCCTAATAGTCCTAAGCCCTTTTAATTTACTAATAGACGAAGGAATTACCCCAGTGAGATTATTACTATAAATGACAAGCTCTTCAAGTGAGATCAAATATCCAATCTCCATCGGAATTTCACCATAAATATAATTCTCACAAAGATACAGCTCCCTAAGTGAGGTCAGATTGAGAGGGGCTGCCATTTCACCATGGAACCTATTTGTGCAAAGGTCTAAAACCTCTAAATTATGACAGTGGGCTAAATCATTAGGAATGGAACCAGAAATGAAATTTTTGGACATATTCAATTCATTTAAGTAAGGGAGCTTACAAATGCTTGAAGATAAACTACCAGACAAATTTAGTGTGTTGAGATTTATAGAGTTCACCTTATAATTATCGGTACAGCTTACACCGATCCATTTGCAAGGATTTAAATCGGAAGATTTCCAGCTATTGAGATTGTTGTAGGGGTCAACAAGAGATTTCTTGAACTCCAAAAGAATAACCCCCTCCTCATTTAAAGACTCAACCAGGACAATGACAAAAGAAATCAATAGTAGCAAGCGCAAATGCTTTTCGGTTTGAAGTCTCTTATGGGTTGCCATTTCTGTGAGGCAGAACAATACGCCGTATGAACAAGAGGTAAAGAATTGAAAAGGAGTCGAATAATGATATTAAAACTCTAGCTCCATAAGATCAAGAAAGCTTATATACATGAAAAGAGCAGCTTTCAAAAAGGCAAATAAGCCAAAACTTATAGACTCATTCATCATATCTCTTGAGTAAAAAGGTTATAGACTTTATTAGTAACCCCATATTATACTAAGGCATATCGATGATCATCATTCATTAGGCTAATTATCTATGGAACTACAAAGGCTGCGGAAAGTAGATAGCCTTCAAAGTACTCAATCAATCATAAACTTACGCAACCTTAAATAGATAAGTTTTTCTTATAACTCAAATTGGTGACCACATATTCAACAAATTAGCACTTCTCACAAGCTCGCTAAATATTAAACTAAAAAGTTGAAAAGAAAGCACAAAATAAACACCCCCACAAACCAAAATGCCCGATTTGCACATATTATGTCAGAATAAATGACTAAAAAAAAAAGAGTAGATGTGGGCTTAGTATCCGTTGGGCCAAGTGGAATGAGTTCGATGTTCCTTAAGCAATGTCTTGAATTCGAGTTTTGTGCATAGACAAAACGTGTTAAGATAACTCCACCCTTATGAGTCCAGTAAAAGCTAAATTAATTTTAAATTTAATATGAGCCTAAAAATTAACTACCAAACACCAAAAAATATTGGAAAAAAAAAACAAAAAAAAAATTACATAAAATTGCGGGAAAGATAAATAAGGAGATAGACAAGCAATAAATAAAAGTAGAAGAGATAAGACAGGGAGAGACGTGTGCCAACCAACCAACCTTATGAGAGACTTAAAGTGATGAGCGAGTGAGTGATTGATGAGGGCAAGAAAATCAAGGGGGGCCGTGAGAAAATTTAAGAGTCAACCAAAACACTTTACAGCAGTGCAGTGCATGTATTTGCGGAATTGTGTGAGTGAGTGCTGCTGGTTGCTCTGCTCTGCACTGCACTGCACTGCATCTCAATCACTTTCTCTTTCTTTTTGTGTTTGTCATGATCATGGGGTGATCTGTTATTTTATACGATAGGGTGTGTGTGTGTGCGTGTGTGTGTGTGTGTGTAGGTATAGATAGAGACTAATCGTGAAAATTTGGGATTACAATCTCCGGAATTTTTGCAGGGCCTGACAATTTGGGAGAATTGGGCATTTGTATAGTCAAGTGTTCGTAAGAAAATGGTAGGGAATGTCATGATTTGCATGTAAGACCATAAACAACTTAGTGGATGGATGAACTGGAAATACACACACACACACGCGCGTATACATCTCTCCTACTACCTGCCGACTTTTAAGTAGGACATCTTTTTAGAGGATGTGATTACATTTCCAGAACTGCACATCAACTTTGGTGATTTATTGATGAGTAATTCAGGTTGAAATTTTGTTT
>JAUMHB010043864.1:0-17983 GCA_032359685.1 Pittosporum tobira
TAGTATCTGAATTATTGTTATTTTGCGCTGATCAAAATTAAATAATAAATCAGAAATATTACGTGCCATAAAGTAAAACTGTTTTTTTTTTTTTTTTTTTTAAAACAAAATTCATGCAGAAAAGAAACACACATTATTGGAAAGGAAAAAGTTTTAAAAAAAAGTTAAAAAAGGTTACAATTTATGTCATGAATTTTGGATAAAATAAAAGTTTTGACACATTCTTTCTATGCTAATTTATGCTAACTGATGGATTTAAAACTTGCGTGGAGATGGAAAAATTCAGATGTTCTGGATCTCTATGGTTGTGCCTCGTATCTTCACAAGATTACTCTTTTTAAGTTGTAGAACAGGACGCTAATTAATTCTTGTTCATTTAAGCTTCATCCTTCGCAAAGATAGGTATGCCAAGAGACGGTAGCCAACAACCATGGCTCCCAGGGCACAAACTTCTGTTAAACCACTACCTATCTTCATTCCGTCCATTTCCACAATGACATCTTCGTACTGCACCTTCAAAAGCAGTTTGTACGTGTGATAGTTGAAAGAGAGATAGCGCAGCCATGCTATGAATATTGGAACATTCTGCAAAAATTGTGAACCATGTATCAGTTATAGATAATTTCCCCTAAAACTTCTAACTGATGAGCTAATTTGTGTCCGTGAGTCTTTTGTTTTTTATATTTTTATATATGTTTGATACTTACCTTGACAAAGTACCCACCAGCCAACATGAAGGTCATGACTGTTACAGAGGCCAGAGTAGTTGCCTTCTTCAAGTCCATCAGTGTAGCCCCTATAGCTAGTCCGAGTCCCTGCAATTTTAGTTCTATTTTAGTAGCAATTTATGTTATTTACCATATTGATTAGATGGATGAAAATAGGCATACCTGAGCTGCTACAATGCAGAGGAAAACCGTAATCATGGTCAGGAAAAATGCTTCTGCACTATGTTTCAGGCCTGCCATGAAATAGACAACGAGAAGGAAAAGTAATGGTAGTAAAAGGTCAAGCGGGAGGTCACTTGTCGTCCTGGCCACAAAATATGCACTTAGTCTGTACATGTCGGCTGCTCGTTCCTTGTTCAGCATAGCTCTTTCTTGAGGAAATGTGAAAATTGCTGTGAAAACCGGAAAAAATCCCCAGAAAACGGCAATGAAGAACAATAACCCTGCCTGATATTTAATTTTTAGGTTAATTTACAATTTTATGAAACTTCATAGATAGAAAAGAGAAACAGCGCATAAAAGAGCTTAGATTGCAGAAGAGGATAACTCATACCTGATCGTGCAGTTCTTCGGCATTATTGCCATCTGATTGCCACCAAAGCAATCCCAAGATTACTGCAGTTGTGATGACTTGGGTAATCCTTAGCCAGCTAAAGTAGTCGTGGCGCCGTTCTTTAAGTCCTCTATAGAATAATATGGAGAACTGTTTCCTCCAGCTTGTTCCCCATTCTCGTTTTCCAGAGTAGACTTTGGACTTCATTTCATCATCAATGGGTATAGGAAGCAGAAGTTTTTTCTTCTCATTTTCAGCTACTCGTGTCTCATAGGCCTCCACGAGATACTGTTTGTTTTGAAATAATATATTATCAGGAATATGATAGCATTCTTTCGGCATAGATCACAGCTGTTGCTTCTTATACATCATAAAATGAAAATTAAATTTCATTTGTCGGTATGTATTTTCTTGAAATTATCATAAATCTATGCTGTTGAATTTATTGTACTTACCTCATGCACAATTGCTGGAGACGGTTTTCCGTTCTTTGTTTCTCTTTCATAATTCCCTATTTGCACTCTGTCCTCCAATTCCGATGGGACAGAAACGTCAGTTAAGTTTCCATTTGCAAGATCTAGCAGGAACTCTGCTGGGTTCATGGCAATCAGTGGAGAACATCCTACGGATGAAAAATATACCATTGCTTCAGATGCCTTCCCAAAGTAAAGCATGCTGCCTTTCCCGAGAAGGATCAACTTGTCGAACTTGTGGAAGAGTCTGCTTGATGGCTGGTGAATTGTGGTAATCACTGTTTTCCCAGCCTGCCATAAAAATTTATTTTGAGCATATCAGACAGCAATTTTTTTCTGCTTATAAGATAAGGTACGTGTTCTGTGTTAATGTACGTAATTGTGATAATCATCATACACTCATGATATTAGCATCTACATGTTGAAAAATAAAAATAATACCTCAGCTATATCTTGTAACACTTCTACAATCCTCAGAGCGGTTGTAGAATCCAACCCAGAGGTAGGTTCATCGAGGAACAAAAGGGAAGGGTTAATTATTATCTCATTTCCTATGCAAACGCGCTTCCTCTCCCCACCTGAAATTCCTCGAACAAAGGACCCGCCTATCATAGTGTCTTGACACCTGTCCACAATGTTATTATTCTCAGGACGAGCTTTCACATATGAAAATGTTCTCTAATTAGTGATTTGGTTAAGGGGGTTTTCCAAGAATTTTAGGTTTGTTTTTCCAAGATTCAGCAATTCGAGGGAAACAAATTTACCTATCTAAGCCAAGTTCATAGATAACATCTGAGGCCCGTTGCTCCTTTTCCTGTTTGGTTAGTGTCTTTGGCAGTCGCAGAAGAGCCGCATATGTTAATGTTTCTTTCACTGTAAGATGAGGAAACAGTACGTCATCTTGTGTCACGAATCCTATCCTGCCAGATATACTCAGTGTTATTCGAAGAATTATTGTCTATTGCGAGTCTAGGCTCTAAGCTGTGAGTTAACTTGTTGAAATCTTGTTACATACCTGCTCTTGAGAAATTTGGAATATGGCTGGTCATTATAAGTGACTGAACCACCGGGGGTGGGCTCTCTGATCCTGCCTCCTAGCAGACTTAGGAGGGTAGTTTTTCCACTTCCAGATGGCCCCATGAGTGCCAGAACTTCTCCAGGGTTCACCGAACCAGTTATTCCATGTAAAATATGCTTCTCTTCTGTGAATGTCACGCCTTTGAGAGTAACCTTGTAGGTCACTTCCGTAAACTGCAAAACATTAAAATATTAAATTAACTTCTTTTCATAATTTTGCAAATTGGTCCTTAATCTACGTCCGCTTAGTACACTTGTTCTTACTGTTCTTCCTATAAAAATGGTCGCGCATGAAGTTACCAGAAAATAAATGGTAAATTGTGGTTGAGCAAGAATTAGGACTGCGGCTGAGTTTACTCTCAGTAACAGGTGAAGATGGAGAGTTCGTGTCATATAATTTCTAGACCAGTTATATAATTTCAAAGTTATTACTAGCTGTTTTGTTTCCAAGACAAAAATTTCGTTCTACAGAGTTAAATGATTTACAGAATTATTTTTGCGGCAATTTTGGTTTTATTAGTATTAAGGAAAAGTCTTGTACATTAATGCCATACATGGTAAGATCATGAGACTGACTGTACAAGACTGAACCTGACATGAAAGCCATGTTCAACAATGGGTCCCGATGATCTCTAGCTAGATAAGTACGGACACCTCCATCCCTTTCCTGTTCAAATACATAGCACCAAATTAAATCAATCTATGCGCTGCATTTAGGGACACGTGTACGTACGTTTTATGACTCCGGGACATGTTTTTTTTTTTTTTTTCCTACAGCACTGACTAGTAATAATGAATCGTGATAAGTGTTCACCTTGAGGTAAAGTGGCAAGGTCGGTTCTGTTTGAATCCTCTTCTTATGTGTGCCGGCTTCAAGATCTTCCACTGCAAGACCGTGTTTCATGTATTTCAATAAGCATATATAAGTATTTTATCCGATTCTTTAGTTAAGTCTGTATGCTTGGATAAGAAGTATAGTTGAGTGTTTTTTTTTTTTTTTAATATTTATTTTTTAAATAACGTCCCAGACGTAGTTGAATTAAGTTTCTTCATGTTTTTTTGTAAGTGAGTCTTTTTATTTTGTTAATATATTGAATTATAAATGATTTCTATTCAATTAAAGTCTCCAATCATGCCTAAATTCATGGAACAGGAAGAAAACAAAGGAAAGAAACCTTAGCCAAATTGACCAACAGGTTTGTATTGTGTCACAATCCTAAAACAAACAAGTATAGGGGAGGTGTTTGAGTTGATCTGTATGATCAAGTTGTAACTCCGGAATAGAACAGACTAGCCAACTTTCACCTATATGTGGACCAAAATTTGACCAACGCTGTTTTTGTATTTATTCATAACAACAGTAACCATTACAAGTTGTCGTTACAGTTGTGGAGTGGGACATGTATTGTGACTATTGTCCCATAACAAAATGAGATAAGTCTCCAAATAATCACACCCAATGTGAAAGTTGTAGTACCATGCATGACTTATTATCAAGTTACGAAAATTATATATTGAGGAAAAAAAAAATGGCATAAAGGTGGGCGGAAAAAATAAAAAAACTTATCCTTACATATTTTTGTGTTTTTTAAATAAATTTCCTTTCCAATTTTGTTTTCTGGATGAGCCAATTATCCTACTTTTGGAAAATAACATGTTCAAAGAAAATAAATAAAAATAAATCATGAGAAATGAAACTTACGAGTGTCATCTTCATCGCTAAACGGCCTAGAATCAGAAATGTCATCGGGAGGGACAGTGAAGCCGGTGAAGGAGAATGAAAATCCCAAGCTGGCACTTGAAGCTCGGCTAAGAGCAGCTCCGCTGCCCAAATCATCGAGGTCGAATTTCATCTGGGCACTCCTCGTTTTCCTAATGTGTGTGTTGTGCCTACTGCTGCTACCGCGTCCAGGTGATGCACTTATTAGTCCTCCTTTGCTCGACTTTCTTGATAGGCTTCCGCCGTTCTCCGGCCCCCCACCGCTGCTGCCCTCGCTTGCTATAGGTGACTTCATTGCTGCCATGGCCGCTGATATTGTCTCCACAAGTTGATCGGATTTCGTCCTGATTAATCCTGAAGCAGAGCTTAATTTGTCCATGTCTATATGTACTGCACCCATAACGCACCACAAAGGTCTAGTTAAAATACAGTGATTTATAAGTAAAATTCAGTAGAAAAACAAATGAGAAGAAGAGACTGTGCTGGTTGATCACTGTAGCAGAGAGTGTATCATGTGTATGGTCAAGTTGCAGTTTACTTTTTATGTCCAAAGAATTCACATGATGGTAGTTGCATAACTGTCTCACCTTTTAATACATGGAAATGATTATTATTTTTTGTTTTTTTTTTTTTCTCTTCAGAAAATAAAAAAATAAAATCAGTAGAACCAAAGAGCAAACATCGAAAATAAGAAAAAAAATATAATATAAAGCCATGATTTATTTTGTTTCTTAGACAAAGGAGAAAGACCACAATAACATTTCGAGGCCGGGGAGTGTACTGGCTTTCTCCCTAAATTGGAAACTTTACAGAACAGAAAATGGAGAGGGACTTGAATCTTGTCCCCGAGAAAGCTCATGTTACATAAATTATTACCAGAGGGGAAGGATGGAAGACAAATATATTGATACATACAGATCATATATATATATATATATATATATACACACACACAGTACCTTTTGTTACTAGGAAGGGGATTGAAATACTCAAGAAAGCCAAGAATTAGAGATCTGTTTTTGGAGGGAACCAGCCCGCCGTCTAATTCTGTATGCTAGGTTGAAGCTCTTTAGTTTCTACTTATAAAGACCCAGCTAGGCAGCCACTTCTAGGAGCAGGTCGTTAAGTTACTAAACTAACCCTCAACTTGTAATTTATTAACAAATGTATTCCAAGCTTTTGAAAATTAATTACTTGATGATATCCAATGATATGAAGATAAGCGATCGACCATCATCAATCATATTCATGGAGCCCTATCGGATTAGCCATGAGTACCGTACACGTGTTTGAACGGTTCATTATTCTCTGTAATCAAACTTTAAGCATTAATGGCTTCTTAACGTTATTCCATAGTTGCATTGCCGCCTTATCGAAAAGAAGGGAATACGACATAACCCGTTGATCAAAAATGAGGCCTTGGTTCACTCTGAGGTTACCCATTTTGCAGGGAATTGGCCAGAGTTTTGGGGTCTTGCTAGCTCCTTTAACTTGACCTTTACATTTTTAAATTTTGTTGTACTTTTCCTTAGATGGACTCATACACGTCTGTCCTTATTACTTCTTTTTTTTTTTTTTTTTTTTTTAAATTCACAAAATGTGTTGTAATTTTGAAAAAAAGTTTTTTTTTTGCGAAATCAACGTGCGAATATTAGCTAGTAATTAATCATCTTTGCATCATCATTTTCGTCATTATCATCATCCTTTTTGTTTATTCTCCTCACATAAATTACATTAATGAATTTTCCAAATGATTTAGCGATTACGTTTTAATGGAATAAATTCATGATCTTTGATCAAAACGTTTTTAATAAAAATGAAGTAAAGAAATTTAATTGAACAATGTTTATTTACGATTTTTCATAATTTCTATGAGTGCATTTGGAAGCAAGTAATATTGTATGTATACTTGGAGTTATATAAATCGCATTCTATAAATTATTCTTTCACTTTCTAATTGTTTGTCATACCCTTTTTATCGAATATTATATTTGTCCTGAAAAAAGATATCACAATTACACATTTAACACAAACTAAGAAATATGAAAGAAAAAAAAAATATATATATACTACTTATAATTTGGATAGACATACTAAAAGGAGATATGAACTATATAATTTTATTGATACACTCCCTATATCCACAAAAGAATGAGCTCAGGTATCCTTTTCATTTTTCAAAAAAGAATGACTTAATCTACAACTTTTAATTTGCAATTATTTTTTTTATTGTCACATTAAAACTTTATTTTTCTTTTTCTATCATTATGAAATATACTTGCAATGATAATTTTGTTAAAAATATATAATCTCTCATAAAAAGTTAATTTTTTTAATTTACGTATTTTTTATATTTTAATTATTATTTTTTGGATGGAGAGAGTACATGTTATGACATTATTTTCAGGACAAAAAAATAAAATTTATAACATTCTTTTTAAAATGATGAGAGTAAAAACTAAAAATCCTTTCTATTGTTTATTTTCCTAAAGAAATTAAAGATAGTTATGAGCATAAGAAATTGGAAGGCAAATCGATACATAGGTGCCTAATGAAAATTGGAAGAAGGAAGAAGGATAGAATGGTAACTTTAAAGATGCTGGGTAAGTGGCTGCTAGGTGTCTGCTTAGAGAGGAAAGAAATTCAAACCGAAAGGACAATATGTTGGTAGTAGTGGGGTATTTGTTTCATGTAAGGCCTTGTCTATGCCTGTTAGTGCTTCATTGGTCACCCCACAGTTGTCCATACAATGCCACGTGCCATACCATTATACCATTAATGTGAACTCCATACATGTTTTTTTTTTAAATATTTTTTTTAATTGTTTCTTGCAAATTATTTTTCATTAAAATATACATTCTAAATTAGTGGGAGTATTTGTTTAACAAGAGTAGTAAAGTTCGTTGAAAATTGCCAAAATTTGAAATTCCGAGTAGCGTCTCCGTAAAATACATTTATTTACTGTAATAAAAATAAATGAGTTCTCATGAAACTACAGTAAATAATGGAATCTTGTAATGTTCTTCTCAATATTGTTGATAAGTATGTAAATATCATCTTTCTATAAATAAAGCTTAAATTGTTAAAAAAATTAAATGATAATCTCATGTACTACTCTTAAAATTTAAAATTTAATATAGTGCATATATATATATATATATATATATATATATATATAAGAATAAGATTAACATTGTACTCCGTTAAAACTTATAAACTATAGAATTAGTTATTTTAATTTTGAATAAAATAATGACTTTGTTATTCAAATTGTAAAACATATACTGATCAAAGGAAAAAAAAAAAAAAAAAAAGGAAAATGGTCCTCTCAAAAAATAAATGGAATGGGCGGTGCCGGGCGGGGAAGGGAAGGGGTGAGGCGCGTGGCAAATACGGAAGACGAAAGGCCAGTGTCACAGCCACTTGAGCTGTACGACTAGCCACGCGTTAGGATCTAATTCTGGCTCATTGCTGCGACAAGTAGATATCCCAAACTCTTATCTATCTCAGCAGCGTTCAAATCGAGATCACGCATCTCTGATGAGTAGACCCCCATTTAAACTTTTTACCTTTTTAACCGTCTACGAAAATGACACATCAACTTTGCACACTCGGACAGTCAAAATTCTCCATTGACAGGAAACACAAAAATAAAAATGGAGACTATCATAAATAATAAATGTATGTTAGTAAAAAGTAAATTATTACACACCTTGGCTACATTTCTTTGACCTGCATTAAACTGTTTTTAATTTTTATAATCTACGCTACGTGTGACTTCGTGTAATAGTTATTGTATTAAATAAATGTCTAACACCTAAAAAGACATTAGTCTTTTATTGTATGAATTTAGATGAAGAATCATTCTACAAGTAAAATTACTTCACAATAGTAATTAAATCCAGAGGGATCTTAAAAAAAATATCATCAATTCTTCCCTAACTCTGACCTTCAAATCCAGAACGAGCATACGAGGGTAAGTGGTCCACAAAATGAAAAAGGTTAATTGTAAAAACGACAAGGAGGGTGATAATGATGGAGACCCTGTTATTTTTGGCACCTTTAATCCCCATATCTCACACATAAAAGAGGACTGAAAGTGAGAGATGAATGAAAAAGGTTTGGTCGTGATGGGATCTCTTTTGGAAAGTTGAGGTTGGTTAGCTGTTTTGAAAGCTATGGTGCGTTAGGTGAGTTGTCATGTGTACAGACCCTCCGAGTGTTACCCAAAAAATTTAAAAAGGTATAGTGCCTTAATTACTGCACGTAAAAGGCAAACAGTGGTTTATCCAATTTATTTTTATTTTAAATAAAAAAAGAAAACACTTTCTACATTAATCTATTTGAAAAGTTACGACAGGAATTTACCCTGCTTGTTTCCACACGTGTGCCTACATATGCATGTGCATATATGTCCCGTTAAAGTGAACTTATCACACTCAGATAATATGCAGAAATAATCAACAGACAAAACAGACAAAATATAGCAAGTCAAATTCACAAATGCCATAAATGAGCACATAGTAGTTGCCTATTTTTCTTCCAAGTGCAAGAAACAAAAGAAACTAGCCAACTTAATTATGGGTTAAATGCAGATTCATCATCTTGCTTGTTTGACCACTTGAAATTAAAAATCCGACATTTAAACCCCTCAATACTCTTATCTGGTTTCCTTAGGGCCTCAACCTGAGGCTCTTACAACCTCACTTCCTACCCCCTACAAAGCCTGTCACGGGAACACCAATAACGAGGGCAATGGTCCTAGGACAATTATCACCTGCGTACTAGACAGACTGGGTCTTCAGAGTGCCTCCTGAACAGGGCACCCGCCAAACAGTGATGCAGTATGAAAACTAAATTTCATTTCAACATAAGAGAAGAACAACTCCAAACATAATTTAGCAGAAAAAAATAAATAAATAAATAACTACCAACATAAACCTTCAAAAAAAACAGAGTAGAACTAGTAGCAGTGTTGTCTAGACAAAAATGACCCAACAAATGAACTAAAAATACAGCAGTATTGCAAAACTAAATCGGGACAGAGTTTTTGTTCCTCCTCCCTGAAGCCTGACTGACCTTTACACCATCATGCATTCCCAATTTTGAAGTTACAAACTAGAAAAAATTCAGCAGCTAGACAACTATTAAGGTCTACTGTTGGATGCCAATAATTATGTGTTATTACCAACCTTAAAGGCGTCTCGTGACCCAATGCTGCTGTTCTGAAATCCCTTGCCAAACCCTGTGTCTTGCATCATGGCCACGAATTCACTGTAATCAATGCGCCCATCCTGGAAAAAAAATAATAAAAATAAAATAAAAGCAAATGTTATCTTGCTAGAACAACATAATGTGTGTGTGTGTGTAAGGAAAACAGACGACAAAGATCTGGCATTTAGCAGGGAAGATGATTACATTATCCTGATCAACTTCGCGCATAATTCCTTCTAGATGGACGTCTCCTAAACCAAACTGCTCACAGGCCTGTTGGAGCTCGTCTGCAGTAATGTATCCACTCCCATCTTTATCAAAATACGAGAAAGCCGCAAACATGTGATCCTCCTTCTGGACTTTGTTTAGATGTAGCATCGCGGCTACAAATTCGCTGTAGTCAATGGTACCGCTGTTATCAAAATCTGCCTGCAATGCCCAATTAGTCAATGACAAAAGGTCAATGGACTATATCCTTCATGTGTCTTAACATAATCTTTCATCCTATGATTTTAGTTCTAAACTAGTTTATAACTTATTCAATAACAATTACACCATAGTGAAGTAAAATTGGAAACAACTTCAGCATGTTAAATGCAAATGTGCTTATATGACAAATAAATCAGATAACCATGAAAGTTTAGCCAGCACTTACTGCTTCCATTAAACCAGTGATTTCTGACTCCATCAGATTGGCACCCACTCTTTCCAAACCATTCTTCAGTTCTTCAAGTGTGATATGTCCACTATTATCTGTGTCTATCATTTTGAACATTTCTTTCAGTCCTGCAATTTCCTCCTCAGACAAACGCTCAGCAATTACCTGCAAAGAATATGGAGGAATTGGTAAGACAGAAAAAGAAAAATAAATAATGAACAACGTACAATTTGGTCAAAAAATTTAGAATATAAATTACAATCCTTCTTTGGCGAAGTGATTAAAAAGTTGAAGATTTTGAAGGCAAGTGCAAATCAAAAGCATAAACAGCATAAAGTTAGAAAGGATGAATAATTAACAGACTGCAGGTTCTACTATCCTGTCTTCTTTACCTGCCCTTATATGTAAACGAGCAGAGCTCATTATTATAGTTGTTATTTTTGCTTGGTTAGTCAAGCACGGGCTAATTCATAGATCTTTGAGCCTTGCTTACCAAGGAATATCTGCTTATATAAGATTTTAAATTTGGGGAATAAGTTTTTTTTCTTTAAACCCACTTATGTAGTTACTTTCATAAACATAAAGCATGAAAATCTCTTAGCAGGTTACTTGTCAGACACTAAGAGATGTTACAACCAACAAAAAAGGTGCTTTCAGATTAAATGATATATATTACTCATTTCGTAATAAAACAGTGAAAATGAGTACCTTCCAAATAAATCTATCATGAACCATTATAAGATATGGCAGGGCTCCAGCATAATTGGAAAAAGTTGAACATTTGAAGGTTATATGTACTTACTCTGATTGCTATCTTCTTGAGTTTATTCATGGCAGAGAATTGCTTCAAACGACTTAGAACAGCAGAATCAAGAGGTTTATCTGGAGCCACACCACCAACCTGCACCCAAGGGTGGCCTGCATGGGTGCACAACCATCATTTGAATTATTATTATAACTTTAACAGTTGTCTGTAGAAGTGCCTCTTAAAGAATTGATACAATTTTTCAGAAAGTGTTTCAAGATGAAACACAAATAAGTTGATGAAGAATAATAAATCATAACATGTAATTGTACAAAATTATGAAGAAAATACATAACTGCTGCTCATAAAAATTAAACCATTTTACAGCTAATAAATTCTACTTTTGCAAGGTGCATGAAGTTGCTTAGGAAGAAAAAAAAACATACCATAGTTTGTTTCATATTCTAGGACTAGTAAGCAACTTGGAGTGGCCTGCCCTCGAAATTTTTGATAAAAGATTGCGTCGTCAGGTTAAGAATGACACTCAAACATTCATATATGTCTACTTCTGACAAGCGGAACGTCAAACTTATCTTACAAAAAATGGTTAAGTTCACAATCATACTCAGGTAGCTTTAACCAGCCAACACATAACCCCTCTTGATCATGTGCATCAACCAGGCCCCAACTACCACTACCACCTAGCCCCCATTCCCCTAATGCTGTTAACTTTTTTTTTTTGATAAGTAAACCCTACTGGTGTTAACATCTATTCATAAAGTGAGAGGAACAGTTTGAAGCTCTGTCACAAAATACCCTCTAACTTTAACTTAAAATTAACTTCTCACTCATTTTTTAATTCAGATTCCTTTTCTTTAAAAATTTTATATTGCACACGCAACCGCGTCTGCCGTTGATTCTAGTCTATTTATAAAGTGAGATGGAGAAGTTGAAGTTCTGTCACAGTAGATGACAAAAATATCCTCTAAATTCAAATTAAAAGACTTCCAATAGCTTTTCTCTTATTTATTTTTGACACAGTTTTATAAATTTTAATTATTAATTTTCAAACTGATTCTATTTTCTTAAAATCCTTATCTCGCACACATAAACACGTGTGCCTTTTCATACAAGTAACCCTTAAATAGACATTCACTAAAACAGAACAATATAACTATTTTGGTGCTTAAATACCACAGAAGGTTTCCTTATATATGTCTCAAGAAATATATTGAAAATACAATCTGCTTCTGATAAAATAATCAAGCAGCGTCATTAAAAAGAGTATTTGCAGTACCTAATAACCTAAAGGAAGAAAAGAAAACAATCTTCTAGATGTTTTGGGGGTTTGGGTTTTTTTGCTGTGTTTTGGCGAGGGGGAGAAGCATCTGAAGCAAATAGGAGTACTGATTAATACAAATAGTTGATGCATAGAGAATTAGAGAGAGAACATTGCAAAATACTTACTCAGAACCTCATGAGCTGTCAGCCGCTTTTTAGGATCTCTTACAAGCATTCTTCGTACCAAATCCTTTGCACCCTCAGATATACTAGGCCATGGTTCTGATACGAAGTCAAGTTCGCCCTTCAAAACCTGCTCAAAGATTCCTTGCTCCGTTTCTGATCCAAAACATATCAAGCTAGATGGTAAGACAACGAATCACATTATGGAATAACCGAATAACGTTACCACAAAGCAGGAAGAGATTAAGTTCCTCACCATCCCAAAATGGTGGGACTCCACTAAGCAAAATATAAATGATAACCCCAGCACTCCAAACATCACACTCCTGACCATAAAACTTCCGCAATACTTCTGGGGCCACATAATATGGACTCCCAACCACATCCGTAAATGTTTCACCTGAGTGGATGAAATATTAGTTCTAGATCATGTCTTGAAGCTCAAATCATACGGAAATGTTTCTCAAAATCCCTATGATAACATTTACTATAGATATGTTTAAAAATCAAGATATTGCAAAATCCCCTCAACTCCTAAAGCATACAGAAACTAATTCACAGTTAATTTATTCAAACAACCATCATACAAAGGCAAAACAATATATATAGAAAGAGACATGTATGGTCTGGAAATACAAAAGAGAAACATCAATAATCACTTAAAAAATTCAATCAGTAGCAAGGGATTTAAAAACAATATGGTGTTATTGCTTAATAACTCACTGCTGTGGCTGAACTGAACATTATCCATGTGCTATGACTATAAACAACCTCTTTAATGGCTTTGTATGTGTTGCAATCTTATTGAAAGTTATTAAAAGGAAACCAGTATGAACCAGCCTCCAAAATATTTTCCACAAATGGAGCTAGTATAATCAATAAATTTAAACAATGGCATGTAATAATGAACGGACATTGTGTTCTTATACTAGTAATGTTGTGGAGATGGATGAGTTCGAGGTTTTTTTCCACATCATTTACTTCCTCCATCCCATTTTATGCCGTCAAAAAATTGTGTGAAGGACATGGCTTTTAAGACACAAGGACAACAAGTTTTGACTTTATATTTTCAATATAATTCTCGAAATTCTCATGCAGTTTGAAAATATAATATCAGATATAGTTGGCGAGTCTTAGGATCCAAGCCAATTGCAGTTTTTGGAACATAGCACAATTGCACATAAAATGGGGTTCCTTGTTTTTTCAGTAGAAAGAAAATGAAATCATAACAGCGAGCTGGTGTTAGTGATGTTGGTTCAAAGCAAACACTTCCATTAGCAACAATTGGAAACTATAGGATCTCATCGCAAGATAATGCGATTAGAGTTTCAGCAGAAGAAATATGTCGAAAGCAAGGTCATGCATTATCATTCTGCTAGGGGGAAAATGTCAGGAACCAGTACTAGTGCATCTAACTTTAGGAGTTCCAAATGTTAATTTTGTTCTACTTAGCACAAGAGGTTTGCATATTAGTGGTATCTTGAACAGCCACTCATCCAATTATCACGCCTCATTGGAGCAGTGTTCCATCACATGATGCATGCTCAGCACCAATCAAAATGTAAATAGATATCAAGGTCGGAAAAATTAAATATGCATGATGGATCTTTAAACTTCACATTGGCAAAGTTAATAATTGATTATCCTGTATAATTGGACCTGCGAGCAGTCCCACAAAATTTAACTTACAAATATGGCGGTCTTGTTAACGGTCTTGTTAGTGGTTCAAAAAAATTTTCAAAAAAGGTTTGACATATAAATTTCCAATAGCATGTGCAGTCTATCTTCTATGCTTCTAATTAAGAATCATAATAACGATAGAGTTCATAGAAGCAGGAAACATATGAATACAAAAAATACCTGGCTTAAAGAAAACTGAGAGCCCAAAGTCAATTGTCTTTAGTGGCGACTCCTCTTCCTCATTGATAAAAAGAAAGTTCTCAGGCTTCAAATCACGATGCATAACACCTAAAGAGTGGCAAGCTTCCACGACACTAACAATTATCCTAGCAAGTTCAGCTGCCCTTCGCTCTGAATAATGCCCTCTCTGTATAATCCTATCAAAAAGCTCCCCACCAGCACAAAGCTCCATAACAACATATACTGCAACAGCATCCTCATACGCACCAACAATCGATATCACATTTGGATGCCCCGCTAAATGGTGCATTATCTGAATCTCCCTCCTAACATCCTCCACGTCCTCTTTAGTAATCAGCTTCCTCTTCGCAATGGATTTGCAAGCAAAGTCTTTCCCAGTCTCCTTCTCCACACAAAGATATGTGGTCCCAAATTGCCCTTGTCCTAATTTCTTTCCAAAAGTATAAATCTCCTTCAAATTTTCAGTTTTCCTCTGCAATACCGATTCAATCTGAAGTCCTACACTGGACACGCGCTTCATATGTTTGTTAGCAGCTGCAGCAGGCTTATTACTTCCCTCTTCCTTAACCTCTGATGGCTTAGAGGGCATTGCTGCCAACTCGTCGGTAGCTATTTTAACATGTTGTGGTGGCGTATGCTCGGACCCTTCATGTTGAGATCCTTTATCAGTCTCCTTTTCCTTGGGAGAATCTTCAGATTTTGGAGCATCTGGATCAGATTTTGGGGCTTTTGGATTGGAATTATCGGTGTTGGAATCTGCTGCATTAGGAGGAGGGAGAGCGTTTTTACGCCAAACAGCTGCTGAAACAGATTGCAGGAATCCTTTTTGGCCCAAATTGGGTCCAGAGCATGTATTCCCCATCAAACACCAATCTCAAATATTTTCCAAATTCGCCATTTTTCCATCACCAGCAAGACAAATCCAAACAGAGCCTTGTCGGATCATGTAACGCACATTGCACGAATCGTTAATCTTGAAACTAAACACGATAGTTCACAAACCTAATCTAGATATTCAGGCATAGATCAAGAGAATCCCTCTTGTAATAGAAACCTTAAATGAAAATTCGAAGCTAACTTGACAGTGAACGGCAATATGATCAAATAAATAATATATACATTAATTTCAGGCTAAAAAAGAGAATTATTAAAATGGATCGTATAATTTCTTACACAAACCCTAATATTTGGAATCGAATGGAAGTCGATAAGAATTTTGTGCACAAAGAATGTTGAAAGGGTAGAAAAAGTGGGAAATTGAGAAGAATGGGAAATATGAGCAACTAACTGATACTACTGAGTCGACACGGATGCATTAATCGGTTGGGTTGAGTTTGGAACTGACCTCGTGCCAAAACGGGGGATGCAACGCCCAGAAAAGGAACCAAGACATTGATTTGTTCTAATAATAACAGTGTAGCACTCTCGTAAATCGCATACGTTGTTTTCATCTAATTAATGCATGCATGCGGACTCTAATCGAACACTATCACTTCTAAATTTTCATTTTACATAACTTATTTAACTCATAATTATATTTCATCTAATCTCAAAAAAATAAAAACAATAATTGCCCTAACACGGAGTGATGATTAAAAATTATTATTCAACTCATTGAAAAACATGCGAATATTGTTGACTTTCGTTTAAAATATTATAAACAAAAAAAAAAAAAAAAAAAAAAGACAAAAATTATAAAGAGTTCAAAAAATACTACTACACTATAAATTTTTACAAAATGATTAAATTTTTACAAAATATTCAATTGAATTATAGAAGTATGATGAATTTAAAAGTATTACAATTTGACTTTCAAATTATAATTTTATTATGTACTCTAGAAGGTAACAAGGACTATTTAAGTACTTACGTATTTATTTAGTTATATTATAAAATAATTTATGTTATACGATGAAAGAACCTTTAATAAATTATTATTTTTTAGTGAAGTGTGATAGTATTTGGATGCTCTTCATCAAATTATTATTTATTTATTTCTAAATATTTTTATATTACACATGTAATACGTGCACGCCTTTTAGATTAATAAAATTTATTTTTTGTCGATCTAAGTAGGAATTAAGGGTTCTGATAGGAGGAGACTACAATCCATGCACTACTAAGGCCCTGATTGCCACATTTTATTAAAAATTATTTCAAAAAATCAGATTTTTTATTTTTTTTATTTATAGATAAAAAATTATATTTTATTTATAATTTTCTAAAAATTAAATTTTAAAAAATTATTTAAAAATTTTATTTTTAACTTAATAAATTATATTCAAATGTTAAATAAGTGTTTCCACTTTCCTGACGTGACCCCAACTGCGCGTGCTCTGACTGGCCCTTTGACATTTTCTTTTGGGAAAGAAAGTTTCCATAGCCTTTCGCAATGTAATAGTACAGTTAAAATTAACTAGCTTAAAGGTGTGGCGTTGTCCAAATTATATATAATTATGTATTAATATATTATAAAAAATGATTATAATATTTTATAAAAAATTAATATTTAATTAAGTATAGTTAAAACAGTTGATATTGTCTAAATATATTTATAAATTATTTAATTATTTGATAAATAAATTTTAAAATTTTATTTTAAGACAAATATTTTGATTTTATTTTTTGCAAATAAGAATTTATTATCATTTTTTAAAGTTGATCGAATTTATATTCATATATAAAAATAAATTAGAAGTTATTTGTAAATTTTTAAGTTTTTGTTATCTATTTTTTAATTCATGTATGTAATTAAATTTACTAATAAACTTAAACAGAGTTTATGTATGAAAAATAATAGATATGTTATACTAACTTTTATTAATAATATTTTTGTTAATACTATTAGCATTTTCTATTATGTAATGGAAATAAGTGTGTAGAATAAACAATATATCGATTAAAAAAATTCTAATTTTGTACTTATATATATGTTAGAGGTTTAAATTTAATAATTTGTAATTAATATATAGGCTAATGGTAATTTCTTTGACATATATTATACATGAAAATAATAGACACTTCATAGTTATTTTTATTGGTTATATTTTTTTAACAATAAATTTATATTTATATAGTTGTTAGAGGTTTATGTTTAATAATTTGTAATTAAAATATAGTTAAGTGATAATTTTAGTAAATGTGTTGATAATAAAAAGTACATATACTTGAAAATAATGGAAAACTAAATTTACATATCATTAAACAAAACATACAATATTTAACATTTTAAATTTTATTTTATCATACGAGTTTAATAGAGTGATAAATTTGTCCGTAACTTATCGAAGTGACCCACATTCAAATCTATGCAACTATAATTAATTTTTTAATATAAAAAAAAATGATCGAGTTAACTCAATTGAATTAACTGAGTCAATGAACAAAAGTGTAAAAAAATCATTAAATGTTGAAACAAAATAAACTACTTGAGTTTCGTGTGTCTTGTACTTTATATATATATATATATA
>JAUMHB010043875.1:0-31112 GCA_032359685.1 Pittosporum tobira
GTTTGTCTTAAAATAAAATTTAAAAATTTATTTATCAAATAAATAAATAATTTATTAATATATATACATAATATCAAATATTTTAAATTGAAATTAATTAAATACTAAAAAAATTATAATAAATTTTTATAATATATTAATAAATAATTATGTACAACGCCGGAGGAGGTAGTTGGCAAAAAAAAAAAAAAAAGTACATCTCGACGGTCAAAGCCAGGATGGGGGAAACCGTGTTTTTCAGAAAAGTCCTTAGCAACCTCCGCCACCGCCTACCACGTGTCATCTACTCATTGGTCCACTCTTTTATTTTTAACAACTTCGCCATTCTCGCCACCATTCCACTCTCTCATTCCTACCTTACCAACAAAAGGGCAGATCAATTCGCTGTATCAAAAGAGGTACTCATCAATTTGCCTTATGATTTGAACTCGGCAAGTAGCCAGGGCTAGGGTTTGGTGGTTACGTTAGGGCTATTGATAGATCTTTAACTTTGTTATGATATGTGTAGATCCGTTTAGTTTGAATGTTTATAAGATTAATTGCGTAATATTGCTGAATCTATTGTTTAATTAGTGTAATACAAGTGTTATACTGTAGTTCGGATTTCTTGTGAATTTAATTGCTAATAAATTCATGAAAAGGGCAGGAATTATTTTTTAGCATATTTGATCTGTTGATTGTGGTATTATTAGAACACTATAATCCTCGAAATTAATTTGATTTTTGGACTATACTGGCTTACTAAAGTTGGGATCTTGAAAGTATACAGCATTTTTGGTTTTGACTAAAACATGGAGTATTACTTTGATTATTCTTGAATTTGATTTGAAGCAGTAATGCAACAATCAAGAGAATCATTTGGTTACTGAACATGAATGTCATAATTTATCCTGCAGGATCAACATTTTTGACAAAGTTTTGTTAAAAATGTGGATTGGGCAGGATACATTTACTGTAACTACCACGGCCTCTTTAGATTTTTTGGCATTTAGTCTTGCTAGAGATACAGTGGACTCATTTGTATAATATGTGAATTGCAACAGAATTAAACTACTACTGAATTATTTCAAAGATGTTGCCACCTGAGGCATCTCGCGAGGACAATGTTTACATGGCTAAGCTGGCTGAACAAGCCGAAAGGTACGAGGAAATGGTTGAGTTCATGGAAAAGGTTGCTAAAACTGTGGATGTTGAGGAGCTGACCGTGGAGGAGAGGAATCTTCTCTCTGTTGCCTACAAAAATGTCATTGGGGCGAGAAGGGCTTCGTGGAGGATCATTTCTTCCATAGAGCAGAAGGAAGAGAGCCGTGGGAATGAAGATCATGTCAGCATTATCAAGGAGTATAGGGGAAAAATTGAGGCTGAACTCAGCAAGATCTGTGATGGGATTTTGAACCTTCTCGAGTCCCATCTTGTTCCCTCAGCATCTTCTGCTGAGTCCAAGGTGTTTTACTTGAAGATGAAAGGTGATTACCACAGGTACCTGGCTGAGTTTAAGACTGGGGCTGAGAGGAAAGAAGCTGCTGAGAGCACCCTGCTGGCTTACAAGTCTGCTCAGGTTGATTATCATTGTGTTTAAGAAAGTTGTTTTGATTATCGAAAATAAGCAATATGAAGTTGCTTTTATTTCATGTTCTGAGTTATTTCTAATCTCCTTTATGTAGGATATTGCTACGGGTGAACTCGCTCCCACTCACCCAATAAGGCTTGGACTTGCACTTAACTTCTCTGTCTTCTATTATGAAATCCTTAACTCCCCAGATCGTGCCTGCAACCTCGCTAAGCAGGTATATATTTGCTAACTTAATCTCTATTATTATCCTGTCCTTGTGATTTATCTGCTACACTTTGGTGGAGCACCACATCCATAACACATGCGCGTATGTATGTTTGGGCTCAGTAGTTTTTATTATTTTTTTAAAGGGAGAATGCGTACTCTTTTGACTATTTACCAATTGGGTGCTTATTTTGAATAGTTTGTAAATAATAGGTGATATCTTTAAATCAGGGATTGTGGTAAATACTTTGTGATGTTTTGCTTACAGAGGACCCCAGATTGCGTAGGTTATTTTGGTTGCATTTTACTAATATTGTGTATCTATAGATTCCACTATTTTATTATAACCCATTCTACTGTGTCAGGCTTTTGATGAAGCTATCTCTGAGCTGGATACTTTGGGCGAGGAGTCGTACAAGGACAGCACATTGATTATGCAACTTCTCCGAGACAACCTGACATTGTGGACATCTGATATAACGGTCTCTTCTCTCTCTGTCTATTTATAGATAATATAGATATATTCAGAGGACTTCTATTTCCATAAGTAAATTTTATGAACTATACAGGGTCCTCTCATACGAGTAGGGAGTCCCACTCTTATGTAAGAGCAAACCTTTGTGGTACTAGCAAATTCACTTGTGGCATAGATAAATGTTCTTAAACCTAAAGTAGCCTGAGGCTAGATCATTTTAGAGCAAACGTGAAAACATTTAATCTTTCGCTAGGCCAAACTGCTTAATGTTTTCTTTCTTATTGATTTGCACTTGGCTTGGCAAATTTACTTGTGTAGTAGTGTAAAATAAAGAATTGGCTTGGGTTATTATTGTCTTATTAAGAATTCAAGCAGACTGGCACATCTTGAACCCGTTTTTGTACCTTTCTCCTTATGTTGTTTGTGGTTTATGTATTCTTTTGATTTCAGGACGAGGCTGGTGATGAGATCAAAGAAGTTCCGAAGCCATCGGGTGAAGGGCAACAGTGATGAAGCCGTAGAATAGCATTATGTACTTCCGCATTTGTGCCTTAATGTAGATTTTAATGTGGTGGTTTTAGCAAGACATAGTATGGGATTTGGGAATGTGTTTTTCGAACAGATTATGAGCTTGTTATAATATTGATGGAAGAGAATGGCTTGCCTGATGATTATCATCACTCTTCTGTGGTTTCTAAAATAGTAGAAGTAATTCCCTTGTTTTGATGTCACAGTTTGAGACGAGTAAAAGTACTTGTTTTGATTGGCATTATTTTCTTTTATGGTGTATGGTGCGGTATGTCATCTTAAATGTCTGTAATGCCTGTTGATGATGCTCTGATGGTTGTTTTAAAATGGCTTGTAAACTTTTGTTATCTGTTCCAAATTAGTATAAGACATTTTGTTACAAAGTTGAATATTAAGAAAAATATTTATCCATTTGATTTGAGAAAAACATTAACATTTTTCATTGATCATTGTTTAAAAAATTATAAAATATAAGAGTAAAATGAGTTTTGATAATTGAATATGAGCAGAAGTGTGTTTTAAATATTATTTTTTTCTTATATTTTGGAATAAATAAAAATTTATTTTGATTTTATATTTTAAAAATAATGGAGTATGCAAGGATACATGGTTTATTTAAAAAAAAATAAGTAATATTGTTTTCGAAAATCATTCTACTTTCATTTTTTTCCTACTATACAAAGAAGAGAGTTTGTTACTACAGCCCCAAAATTTGAAGGATTCCACTGCAATGACCTTTTAAATATCATTATCTGAATATCAGAAATCTCACAATATTGTGAGATTGTGAGTATATTCTGGCTACGTGATTTTCTCAATTTAGAGAGAATTTAATTAATAAATCTTAGGAGTGCAAGTAAATAGAAATATTATTATAATACCAAATACGCCCTAAGAAATTTCAAGATATGTGAGAGAAAACGTCATCAAGTCATATTAAAACTCCATTACCATGCTCTCAAAAGTTTATTTTTTTCTAAATTTTTAATTGAATAAATAAATTGGGACAGGGCAGATAAATGCAAAGCGAATGCAGCGTCGAATCGGATGCGCACTCTACTACAGCTTTAATCACCACTAGTAGGCAGAAGCTATTCCCAACCCACGGTATTTTTACTTATTGTAGTACCGCCGCCACAGTACCAATCATTTGATCACCGCCCTTTGACAGTCTCACTGCTTCGTCTATCTTCTTCTTCTTCCTCCAATGGCTTCCAACACCTCCGTTATAGCGTGGTATGTCTGCGTTCTTTCTATCTCTGTTAGTTATCACACTCCCCACGTGTATTATAATGACTTAAACCTTTTTTGTGATGTTGGTCTTCTCACAGGGGTTCAGGAGAAGACGGACAGCTAGGAGTCGGCAATAACGACGAAAAAGAATGGGTTTGTGTTATCAAATCTCTTCAATCCCAAAATGTCCGCTCGGTGGTGGCCGGTAGTCGCAATTCTCTCGCCATTTGCGATGACGGCAAGGTCTCCTCCTCAAAATTTTAATCTCTCTCTCATAACGTCTTGTTTATTTTCTTTGTTAACTTTACCAATTTTATTCTGATAATAATCTGCTGTATTTGGGTGTATGTATATGTATGTATGTAAATCAGTTGTTCACTTGGGGTTGGAATCAAAGAGGAACACTGGGTCACCCTCCTGAGACCAAAACTGAGAATATTCCTAGTCAAGTCAAAGCTCTTTCCACTGTCAAAATTGTTCAGGTGTAATGCTACTAAATCCCCACCCTAAAATAGAAGAATTTGCACTAACGTACTGATTATTTACCGAGGGGTTCTTTGATTTCAGGCAGCTATTGGTGGGTGGCATTGTTTGGCTGTTGATGATCAAGGCCGCACTTATTCATGGGGTATAATTACTCATTAACTGCACTTTCTTCTTTACCCTTCTCGAGTGCTTGCTCAGGAAGCTTAGGATAGAAGTTCAATTATAATCTTTGGTCATGTATTCGCTATTTATATGGTTTTGGTGTTTTTGATTTTTATTACTAATTTATTTTTTACCTATCTGCCATTGTTGGTTTGACTTTTTGGAGTTTGTTTTTACTTATTTTTTCACCCTTCAATTCTAATATTGTGAATAAGATTGGACTTTTTTCCTATGACAAGATTGCTCCTTTGAAACTTGGTGTATTCGCTTTTGAGCTATGGAAATAGTTAAATCAATTCTTGGTCATATATTTGCTATTTATATGGTTTTAGTGTTTTTGATGTTTCTTTTTTACCTATCTGCCATTGACTTTTTGGAGTTTGTTTTTACATTATTTGTTCACCCTTTAATTCTAATATTGTGAATAAAGTAGGACTTTGTTCCCATGACAAGGTTGCTCCTTTAAAACTTGGTGTATTCGCTTTTCAGCTGTGGAAATAGTTTCCATGGGTGTTGACCAGGCTACATCTTTCCCTAACCCCTCACTGATAGGAGTCTTGTGTCTGTCTCGTATTATAGCTCACATGTAAATTGCAGTCAGATGTTCCCAACCTGAGTGATCACTTCAAAATTCATAAAACTGGGTCTTGGCTCTCCCTGGGTTTCTTAAACTAATTATACGTAAATGGTTAAGGCCCGCAAAGTATAACAATAAGCGCTTCTAATTGTTATCCTGTTTGAGCAAAAGATGTGGACTTTCTTTAATATTATGATCAATGTTGTAGTAATGAACTAGAATGACTATTGAATCGTATATTAACTGTTGGAAATTTCATACTTTCATGGTTGGTTGGTTCTTTGTCGTAAAGATGCAAAGTATTTTGATGCAGGTGGAAATGAGTATGGACAGTGTGGTGAAGAACCTGAGAGGAAAGATGAATCTGCTAAGCCTTTGAGGAGGGATATTGTGATTCCTCAGCGATGTGCACCGAAGCTTTCAGTTCACCAGGTGTGTTTCTCATTTGTTATAGGGCATGCTCTCTGTCAGTTATATTTATTTATTTATTCACTCGGGGAGTAACTATCTTATAGAAATTGACATAATAATAAAACATTCAACTCATATATGTTTCATGGTGTCTTATTCATTTTGGCCATGACAGAAAGCAATGCCCTACAGTTCCTTCACTACCAAACCTTGACACTACACAGTAATGGAATATTAAAGAAAGTGTTTCATGCTTGCCCCTTTGAAGTCTTTCGTATGTGTATAATAGAAAGTGGCTTGTCAGCTTTTACTTTACATTTAACATCTCTGAACTACTTATTGTACAGGTTGCTGCTGGAGGCACACATTCAGTGGTTCTTACATGTGAAGGACATGTATGGACATGGGGTCAACCATGGCCTCCTGGTGACATGTATACTCTTGTTGCACACTTGCTCTTTAAAATTTATGCTTGTCTTCCTTATTAGCTTTTGACCAATTTTTCTGTTGAATTCTTTATGATGAATTGGTTGTTTTACCTTGATCATTAATTTCAATAATTTTACTCTACAGAAAGCAAATCTCCACCCCTGTAAGAGTACAAGGCCTTGAAAGGGTGAAGCTAATTGCTGTTGGGGCTTTTCATAATTTGGCTCTCCTCGAGGATGGAAGTTTATGGGCATGGGGGAATAATGAATATGGGCAACTTGGAACTGGAGATACCCAGCCAAGGTCACAACCTATTCCCGTCCAGGGGTTGTCTGATCTTGTTTTGGTAAGTATTTACTCTCCCCTATTATTGCCATTCATTTCTTTCTTCTTCTTTATCTTTGCTTAGAATATTGAACATAGACATCTCATTGTTGCACAGCTCAACACATATTTTATTTGACACTCTTTTAAGTCACTTCAGACCTATCTTTCATGCTTTTAGTTTTGTTAATGATTATAAGTTCATACCAGATTGTGCAAAGAGCTCCATGAATTTGCTTTAGATAAAACTACCGTCTCTCTTTGGAAAGTTTGCTGTTTTTCTTCATTCTGTTCGTTTCTGGATATCATTGTTGGTGGATAATTACTCAGTAATCTCTGTTAATCATTTTTGTGGACAGAATGCAGATAGGAAAATTATTTTTAGTAATGACAATGAAAAGTTTGGATCCATAAGTTAATGTAACTTCCTTTATTTGATCTGTTTAAAAGTCTACTTTTTGAATCATGTAAAGGTTGATATTGCTGCTGGAGGATGGCATTCTACTGCATTGACAGATGAAGGAGAGGTAAATTATGTTTTGATTCAGTGGTGATGTCACTTGTTTGAAAGTATATTCTGATTCTCCTGTTGATAAAAAACAGTAATAAAGTGTAGTGAGAATTATAGCTCTAGTTATTATTGTTTAATAATGGAATTGTGAATCGCAAGTAACGAGTCTCTGATGACACGTTTATATGAATTTCACCCGATGATTTATTTCAGCTCTCTACATCGGGTAACACCAGGGATGGCCATGGCGTTACTGGCCTTGTACGATCTTTTTCTCCAGTTTAGGAGAGACCTCCACTTGTTAAAAAAGAGTAAAAACTGATCAGTTTTCATTTTAATGCTAAGATATCATAAGCCTTCTTTTCATGCCTTTTAGGTCAGGGTCTACAGTCTACTAAGTCAGAAATACAGATTTCCACTTGGGCACCCCCCTTTGTGAGTTTCTTTGATTGAGAATGTAAATACTCCCTCCGTCCTGAAAAGAATGACCGATGACTTAGCACTCTGTGAGAGAAATTGCTGAGTCATTAGTCACTCTTTTCAAGACAGAGGGTATATGTTGGGACCTCTTTCAAGTCAATTCCCCTCCCCCTTCCCTATTTCCCCTCTTGCATGGATTACTTCCCATGAAAATAAAGTGATTTGGGTCATAGCATATAGTGTAAGACGGGGTTGACAAAATACTACTAATTGATGTTGATTGTATTAAATGTACCCACATCGGAGATTATTGTATATCAGTGCTTCTCAAGCCCTTCTGTTTTGGTTTCTGCTTCCATTGCAGGTATATGGTTGGGGAAGAGGGGAGCATGGGAGACTTGGATTTGGAGATGACAAGAGCAGTAAAATGGTTCCCCAAAGGGTTCAACTTCTAGTCGGGGAGGACATTGTTCAGGTAATGTATGCATTGCTATCTTACTTTATTTCTCTCTGAAAAATTTCCATCCAGTGCTAAAAGAAGGTGGAATAAACTTATCTTCATAATATCCAAACTTAATTCTTTCAACATTTTGTTGCTTCCGTTTTTTTGTTTGAAGTTACCTAGTTAGTTCATGATGCAGGTCTCATGTGGGGGTACTCATTCAGTTGCATTAGCACGAGATGGCCGCATTTTCTCTGTAAGCACTGTTACATCTCATGTCGGTAGAATCTTATAAACTACCTCCGAAATATAAGATTATTGACTTTCAAGAGTTGATTTTGAACATTTCCAAATTTAAATTTTCATTTTGAGTTTTCAAAAAATTATATGTTGCAACTTATAGTATTTGTCAGATATGTTGATTTTGAACATTTTTAAATTCAATTAACATTATCTATTTGAGTTTTGAAAAAATTGTTTGTTGCAATTTGTAGTATTTTAAAAATAGTTCAAGATTTTCACAATTTTATTGACTATCATCAAATAAATTCATGAAGTTTTAAGTTTAACAATGTTTAACATAATTTTATAAAGTCAATAATGCTCTTGTATTTTGGGATGGAGGGAGTAATACTTTTGGTGCTCTGAATATGATAACCGATAAATCATAAACCATCATGAAATAATTATAGTTTGATGGTGTTGAGTGCAACCTCAGGATGACTTGTCATGTTTTTTGATCTTTGCTAGCCACATGGTGCTGTGAAATATCCTTCTTCTTTTTCCATATATATCAAGTATATTTTTCATTTTTTACTTCTGATCTTCCTGATAAACGTATGGCTGTAAAAAAGAAAAAGTTTTCTTTTTTACGTCATATGTTTAATTTTTTGGGCAAGCACTTGCAATAGTAAAAAGAAGATTACAAATGATGAGTGGTTTTTATGTTTTCCAGTTTGGGCGCGGTGATCATGGACGGCTAGGATATGGGAGGAAAGTGACAACTGGTCATCCCTCGGAAGTACCCATAAACCTCCCACCACCAAGTCCCAGCGACACAGAAAGCGAAGGACATTGGCGTGCAAAGCTAGTTGCTTGTGGTGGTCGTCATACTCTGGCAATAGCGGAATGGTCCCCTGATGAAAATTAAACTGAAGCCATCGTTTGACAATAACTCCAAACCTAATCAAGGTAATTGGAGTATATGGCATAGTGATATTACTAGAGGTGTTGTATTACCGTGTTCTGCAATTCATATGATTACTCTTAGTCGTGCATATGATAGTTCACATTTTGCATACAGAAAGAAGTCGCTACTAAAATCAGGTTTTGAAATAATAATGACTTGCTTCTTCTCACATCTTGACTCTCAGTATGTGATGATTATATATGAATTGTATTATGCTTTTAATGGCTTCATATTCTGATGTAACACTCTCATATGTGAGTTCGTTTGTTTCGAATGCCTTGTGTATCCGTTCTTATTCGAAGAAGACGAGCAAAATGAAGCGAAAACAGCTTACTGGAAATGCTCAAAAGCCTAGGCAAATGAGACTTGATTAATATTACTGCAAACATGAGAAAAATCAAAATATAGTTGGGTAAATTTAGTGGCAAATGGACATAGTTCATCGGTGATATTACATTAAAGCTAAAGCACCATCGCAGGGTAGAAATCAACTAATATTACGATTGCAGGCTGAGCTGTTTTATTCTGAAATCTATGATGATGATCAGTAAGTTGGACCATACCTGCTGCTCAACATTCCAGCATGCAATAGCAACAGATACAGCAACTGGCTTAGTGTTGATATTGTGATAAATGCTTCCAGTGTTTGCTACAATAACACGCATGCACGCGCGCGCACACAAAATTCATTAAAACCCTCGTAGAAAGAATAATCATCGATCCATTATCGATAAGAGAGAAATTTGAAAGTTGTTTTTGGGGTTTTATTCGGCTAAGAAAATTTAAATTCCTTACCAAGCGCTTCCCTCTATGTCCTCCCATTATGACCTCCTTGCAAACGAGACTGTATAGGTAGATAACCAGTTAAGCAAAACATGATCAAATAGCCAACTGTTATATATTACACACAAGCAAACAACTTTATTTCTTTCCGTCCTGCCGTTTTTGTACATCTTTTTGGATGTGTTGTATGTCATCTAAACGTCCATCAACGTTATACTATATTAGTGCGTGAAATTGATTTTTGGCTTTGGTCATACGCAATTACATTCATTTGATAGGCCATATGAATATATACGTCCACGGGAGAGTTTCTTGTATTCTCGCAAAAATAGCAAATGAGTCATCCATTTAATGTGGACAAAAGGACTTGTGATAGTATTGAAATAGTATTCTTTGGATTTGGCTCTCTTTAATTATATTTTTTACGCAATACATCATCAAATATATATTATTTGATTGTATGACTTACATCAAAATCGATCATTTTATTTATAATCTTGAGTTGTTTTATTGTTCCGAAAATAAAAATAATATGATATTTTTTCACCATTAGATGAACATATGTATTTTTTAATCAAATTTTTAATGGTTGAAAATTTATATCAAAATTTAACAATAAGAATGCATTTAATAATTTTAAATTTTTTACAGGGTTGATCTCTACAGTATATCATAAACTATCTATTAAGATGTTTGGACTATTGTAAATAGTGATGCTAATATAAATTTACCGATATGTTACGTGAAATTGCATGGAAGGTGTATTGGAAAAGAGTCAAATCCGTATTTTATCTCCATCCAAATTTAAATGTTATAATTTTTTGATTATGTTTGACACAAAATATAACACATTCTAACAATACATTTATGTATTATATTTTATAAATATTTTTGTAAATTTGATATACTTGTATGCTGCTACTTAGAATATTAAATTATATGTTAAAAAAATACTCCGTATAATACATGGTTATATTGTTAAAATGTCTTAAAACTCAAACTATAATAAGATTAAGATATTATTATAAGTTAAACGGAATGAACACTTGATTTACCGCAACTCAAAACTAGTTCCTTTATATAATGGGCCATTTAACTTCAATTTGGATAAAGCCCAAGTTATGATGGTCCTTATCAATTCATACTACTACATTATAGGCCAACAGAGGAAAGGATCCAGATTTTGATTAAGGGAAAAAACACAAGATTAGTGACTCAAATATCACATATATCCCTTCATTTCCCACAAGAGCTTTGAGCTGTTTATACATCAGGCAATCTTTGAAAATATATCTACACAGAGATGTCTACAGCTAGTGAATTGAGTGGAGGTTCAACCACCAAAACCAAAGAGCCTAAAACCAGAATAAACAGGGAGAAGAAAAGAAACGATTTACAAGGATCAACATATCTTCTAACAAGAGTGATTCCTTCTTCTTCACCATTTTTTGAAGCTGCATCATTCATTTGCAGTATTGGGCACGTGAGGAATCCGTAGACAATTCCCGTAAATGCTGCTCCATAATGTGTCCTGTAACATTACAAGTTTTGCAGTTCATGTCATCTAGACACGTTTATTCATATTCAAATATTTGTTACAAGTATGCCGAATGTAATTGAATTAATTTTAAGCTAATCGATTATTAATCATTTTGATCAGTTAACTAACCAGACATCAATCGGTCCAAAGTTGCTTAATATGCAGCTAACTGCAGTAGCAATCATTGCCTTCCGTAACATGCTTTCAGAGTCAGCCTCCCCGAGTGTATCTCTGTTTAGAATTTGAGAAATTAACCAAGCTCCAATGATGGCAAAGACTGGTCCCTGACTAGGCAAAAAAACTTGGTAAAAGAATAAACGATGGGGATGAAGATTATATAATTCATAATAAATTTTCCGCTCCAGTAATTGACAAATGTTCCATGTAATCAACGCTTTTGACGCGGAGCACTGGCTAAATAAATAAACACAAGGGAAGATTAAAAAAAGGGAAAAGGAAATATGGGCAAGTCTATGGAACGAAAAATGGTGCAATGACTCTCACCGTGCCACCAACAGTTGGATCCGGAGTGTGAAGAAAACTAGTCAAGTTGCCATAAAGTCCTCCAAGTATGTATATCATGATAAAAGTGAATGAACCATATGCTCTGCAAACTGGAGGCCCAAAAGTAAACAGCATCCAACAGCCAAGCGCAATGTGGTGAATTCCCAAGTGCTGCCATTGGTAAAATTTGATAGTTTAAGGCCCAACAATGAATCAATTATACACCTATTGAACATTTGTATAAATTAAAATAATTTGTGTGAATGCATTGATCGGCTTTGCCTCCAAATGCCTTGGAATAATGTCAGCATATAAATTTTGTAGGCAAGTAAAAATTTCATAACTGGATAAAAAGTGAACCAAATATCAATGGATCAGTTAGACAGCAGAGTATTTCAGTCTTCAAAGAATATTATTCTGAAGTAATAACAGTATGGAACCACGAACCCAGGTGTCAATCTTGTACCAGAAACATTGGTGTCACTAGCCTCCACCATTCTCCAATCAGGATCAAGTGGTTTATCTTTGCTCCATATAGTAATGGGAGTGAGAAGAGTTCTAATTCAGAGTTTCTAACTGGAGTGGCTAATTCGAACAGAAAAACTGCAATGTTTATGGAAACCAATATGCCCCTGCATGGAGAAAATTATAGAAGAAGAATAAGCAACCAAGAAACATGATATAAATAGAGGCAACATATAACTTGCAACAGAAAAGAAGTCTGAAGATGAGTCTGATTATCTTACATTAGATATAGACTAGAGGTTTCGTTGTACGAACTTTCTGAACCACCCCTATTCTCTAATCCCATGTAAATTTTCAGTTTCCTCTCTCCCTTTCGAAAACCTTGCTCGAAACTATGTCCCATTACTTCTGTAGTTTCAGTATCAGAAGCAGATGCAACATGGCTTTTTGAGTTTGCCTCTGCAGGGAAGAAAATCACTCTATATTCACATGTCTTCAGGGAAATAAATTGCAGAAAACCAAGAAGCACTAATACTAGCACAGTATATTAGCATTATTCATGTTTGCAACTAGTTCTTTCTTAAGAGTTGAAGTTGACAACAATTAGGAGAGAAATTCATTGCGATAAGAGCTAAGAAATTTATGAAGAAATTAGTACATATAGAGAGATCTTGAACAAGTCTAAAAGGCAACAAATGATAAATTACCTTTATTACCTTTGCCAAGATAATCATCCAGAAATTCAAGTCCTTTTTTTGCTTTAGATTGACTAAGGAGTGTCACTGACCCATTGTTCAATTTGTCAAGATAATCATTTAGAGATGCTAGCCCCTTTTCTGCCTTGCCAAGTAACTCTGCCCTGTTGTTCAAAGAATTTGGGGAAGGCTGACCGACATTTTTATGTAGTTTTCTAAAATAATAATTCAATGATCTCAATTGTTTCTTAGTTGAACTAAACTCCACTGCACACTCCCTTCCTGAAGCACCATCGGAGCTGGATTGCAAATTGGTCATGTCTGTATGCACCATATTTTGGGTATACGTTTTACTTTTGATGTAGACAGTAGCAGAGCTTCTACAGTACCCTTCATTCTTTCCAGAACCTTTAGGAACTGAAAGGGTTTGGTCTTTGTAATACAATTTATAGCATACTGGAACTACTGCCATCTAGTTCTGAGGGAACACCAATACACACAATCAGAAAATTTATTACAATGAGAATTCTGAAGACCAAATAGTTTTTTAAGTACATGCCAGTGAATCTATGATTTAATGATTGACCAATATATATCAAAGCCAACTATTTAATATTTGCACATATTTATCGACATCCTTTTAGCCTAAAATTGTGGCCGAAGAACCCCAATTTTAAACAGCAATTGCAGCATCAAGTACAGAAACGGAAGCCTTAAAATTTATGTGATTATTGCTAAGAGATCATAGAATACAGTAATATCATTACTAGTATAGAATCCCCTTGTGGAGCATACATATCACGATCCAAGAAGTACACTAATCCAAAGTGTATCAACCTAACTCCAATTCAGTAAGCATATGGCTGTAAATTCTTGAAGATAACAGCCTATTCAACTCACCAAACTCTCCAAGATTTATGCTTATAATAGAATACCACGGCGGATTAAATTTCAAGAACTAAACAATATATCAGTTACCAGATTGCTACAAGTAATATCAAAACAAACATATATACAATACACATGTAAGCATATTCTCAAACAGGTTGCAAATAATAATGAGATAAAAAAACCTTCACCTTCATTCATATCATACACAGGTCTTTCGCATTGATTACATGTAGAAGATATTCACGTGCACGTTTATATATAAGTACGGATTGAAGATGATTACCGTCAAAAGAAGCAAACTTGAAACGTGGTATATCCAGATAATCTGAGGAGAGACTGAAGTTAATGGAGTTTAGTACCTTATCCTAGTTTACCTATATCCGATAACCACGTGTACGAAATATCTTTCCATATTTCTTCATATTTTTCGCTATCGATCAAGTCTTGAAAGCGTCCGCTTTTCCGCTGCATAGTGCTGCGACTTTCCCAAGAGATTTTTCTAATTGTTTAAGACTTTAAAAATTCACATAGTACAGGGTGTTATTGAAAACTTTACAAATTCTTTAGGGATGAAAGTGATGTATTATTGAGTATGACGTCAGATTTTGTTGCTTTATTGCTTTATTTTATCAAACTGAGCCGTAATTTGTTTTTCTTTTTCTTAACGTTCCTTCTCATATCATGTTGTCCATAAGATTTGGACATTTTTTGCTTAACTCAAAATTGTTCGGCGATCTAACCACCCAATTAATAATACTATTCAACTTACCATAATCTTTATATAATTATGTTCAAAATTTACATTTTATTTCAATCTAATAAATCTTCTTTCTTTCTCTACTATTCATATATATCTAAATTTTATTGAAAGGTATTACTTGAAATTAAAATATTTTGTAAAATAATATATAATTATTTATTGCTAAAAGTAAAATTAAATAAATAAATATAAATGTAAATGTAAAAAAATTTAACCAAATAAAATTAATAACAATAAAACAAATATTACTATATTTAATTTAAGAAATACTATAAATTAAAAAGTCCGCACATCACCGAACACAATAGAGTTACTCACCCACTTGTAAAAATAAAATAACCAACATACCTTTGCTCCAATGGTATTCATCATCAGTTGGGCTGAGCCTTGGAGGGGGGAGGGGGAGGGGGAGGGTTTACAGCGTATGGGATGACCAGTCCAAATATTAATTTAAAATGTATCAAAAAAATAAAAAATTGGTCACGAGTATTTAAGTGAGATATAGACCTATTATAAATTGATTTTTAAGCCCAACCCAGTTGATCTAGGCTCATAAGACCTAACCAACAGGTTGTCTAAGCTATAAGTTGTCCAATCCAGTTTTAATTAAATTTCAATAAAAGTAACAATTTGAGAAAATTTGAGAAATCAGCGAAAGTTTGAAATTTGTTTATATTTTGCTCCTTAATATTTTAAGTTTAATACAAATTGAATTATTTATCACACAAATCGAGTCTGAACAATTTGATTCATTTTATAACGTTAATACCTAAAAGTTTTTTTTAACAAAAAGAGCTTTATTTTGATATCTAACATTTAAATTATTGTATTTATTGGATTTAAAAATAATAAAATTATTCGATTTTAACAAATACTTGCGGACATTATAAATACTTAAAAGTAAAACATAATGATACTAATAATAAAATTTGCCCTTCAAAAATTAAAATGACTTAAAATCAATTTTAGAATCAAAATTTAACATATTAACAAATACTTATTTCACTTAAAATATAAAAATGAAAAAGTCTCCATCAGTGCACGTTTTGTAAGCAATGTCTTGAAATATTTGGCTCGTTTGTCTTTCAAATTATGTTTCTACTACTGTTTACTAGGAAACGTGAATGTTAAATTGAGGTGATACCCATATATTTAACTCA
Source organism: Pittosporum tobira (assembly GCA_032359685.1). NCBI lineage: Eukaryota > Viridiplantae > Streptophyta > Magnoliopsida > Apiales > Pittosporaceae > Pittosporum > Pittosporum tobira. Next base: position 15,763 of record JAUMHB010043875.1, read on the forward strand.
CGTTAGTTGCTTAAATAAAATCTTGACATTTTCTTGAAGTTAAGATAACGTAGTCATATGCGAATTAATTTTTGTGTTCATTTTTGATTTTCATGTTATCTATAATTTTTTATTTTTTAAAAAGAGAAGTGTCGTATCTTTTTATCACATAAAATTTACTTAATTTATTTTTAAAAAAATTATAACATAAAATTTACTTAATTTAAAAAAAAAAATTAGCTATTAATGTGAAGGACATGAATCAAATACTTGAATTTAAATTTATGTTATTCTTAGTCATTTATGTCATTTCAATTGTCTTTACAATTGCTATCAACCAATTAAGTTTTATAAACCGATAACAACCAAACAAAATTTTAATTTTTCAAATTCAATTTCAATAACATTTAGTGCATGTTTGGTAGCATTTTTGAAAATTCGTGACACTCAAACGTAATAAAATATCATATTTGATAGATTGTAATAGATTAAATTTAAATTCAAAAAATTACATTTGCAGTTTAAATTTAATTTCAATAAAAATTTAAAATTAAATTTAAATTTTAAACTACAATCTAAAAATGACTACCAAATAAACTCTTTATTCTTAAATTTATACCAAACAAGCCTTAATTTAGTGCGGCCAGCGCATAGCGGTCAAAATTTTTCAAAATTTCGACAGAAAAAAAATTCGAAAATTCAACTGGCGGTCGAGCTTACCGCCGAATCTTATTCGTCAAAATTCACCAATTTATAATCTCCCGCTGGCAGAATTAGACTCCACATATTACATATACAGATAGATACATACACAGATTTGTAAGAAAAGCTATCTCCTTGTTCGGTGTTGAATTCATACTCGCAGCACTCCCAAAATACTTGGAGAAAGCATCTTAGAATCCAAGGCGATGGCGGTAGCATCAGATCAGAAGAAAGAGCAGCCCCAGCAGAAAAAGAAAACGATTGAAGGCTGTAGCAGCAAGAAGGAGACGAAGCGGACAACAAACCCTGGAGTGCGGGTGGTCCGTGGCCGCATTTATGATTCTGAACATGGCAAGACTTGCCATCAGGTATTATTATTATTATTATTACTCTTTCCTATTCAAAACCCAACTTGTTCAATTGTTATCATCTGTTCCAGTGATGCTGAGCTAAAAAACCCTAGAATATTATTTCATTGTTTACTTCTGTGATGGCGAGACATTTGGGAAATTTGAATGCGGAGAGAGTAAATTTTAATTTAGGCTTACTAAATTTCAAAATTTTACTCTGACTAAATTTCCTTTTGAGTAATTGGGGTAAACTTAATGGAAATAAAATAAAAGTAGTCTGTATTTGGATACTATAGATGCTGGTACCTAACAAATAATGTTGGATTATTCAACAGAAACTAATTTCGTCAGTTGAAAGTGGGGGTATTATAGTTAAATAATTATACTTTTATGTTCCTTAGCTACGTCAGTTGGTTTTGCAAAAATGAATGCCTGTATGCACCTTTCTGATATCTCAAAGTTTTGATTTTTTTTCTTTCCATCTTAATCCATATGAAAAAAAGTAGGTAAAGTACCTGGATATTCAAACTTATTCAAGCCATTGTCGAATTTGGTCTAGTTGCTGTCTTATCAAGTCTGAAACAATAGGAAAGTGCAATCTGCAGAAAAACACCAAAAACAAAAAGAAGAAAAACAGCAAGAAAGTTTAGTTCATTTGTATTTAGAAGAAGTGATGATAAGAAAACTGAACTGAATATTAGCACCTAGAAAGGAACAGATAAAAACATGGTGTAAAAATTACAGCCAGTTGGATGCTTTTAGTTACCCTGAATTTCAATGTTGATGATAACCCTGATCTTCATTCCTTCAGAATGGAGAAGAAACTAATAACAAACAAGTCATATATTAAAGCATTATGATTATTATAAGTTTCTTTGCTTTAATAAACTTTGAATACTTTAGCTGATAAGTATGACCTAGTATAAATCTAAGATTTACATTACTTTTTAGCTCTTGATATATTTAGTTTCAATGATTTGAAGTGCCGTCAGAAGACTAGGGATTTTGTGGCTACCTGCAAGAATCAGCAAAAGAACAAGCCTTGTCCCTTAGCATTTTGTCATACATGTCTCTTGAACAGGTTAGATGCTTTGCAAATGCTGATATGCTTTTGTTTACAAATGAATAATTTTCAATAAAACCTTATAAGGATCTTGTAGAATCTGTTCAGTGCATTTGGTTAATCTTGAATAGATATGGAGAGAAGGCTGAAGAAATGGAAGTGTTGGAGGACTGGAGTTGTCCAAGGTGCAGAGAGATCTGCAATTGCAGTTTGTGCATGTAAGTTCATAGAATTTTTCTGTATAATCTGGTGTCTCAAGTCTCAAGTACTTCTTGCTGAGACTGACAGAAATATACAATTTGTAGGAAGAAACGTGGTCACCAACCGACTGGCATTCTTTTACATTTAGCCAAGGAAACAGGTTACTCCTCTGTTTCAGAACTTTTACATGTCAAAGGTCCTGAAAATGTTGCTAATGCCAAGAATGTTAAAGACATGGGTGCCTTGCCCAAAAAACAAGCTGCTTTAGAAAAGGTGTGATGGTGCTTATATTATACTCCATATGCAATGGAAAGTAATTATAATTCTGAAAAATCTGATTATGGAATGTATGCTGAAATTTATGTCATTTACACTAATAGGAGATTTTGATTGCTTCACCGAGAAAGCGAGGGAAGGAAAATTCACTAGATGGAAAGATTGATATCAATTTGGATCCTGCGACTTTATCCCTGAATGTTGAGAGCAATCCCAAGAAAACGAAGCAGGAAAAGTTAAGAAAGATGCGAGATGGCAATTTGGAAGATGCTGGTTTGTTGAAAGGCCATCCTTGTTCTGATGAGAAGAAGCTTAAGATAATAAAACAGGGAGCATTAAAGAAGCATGCTGGTCAGGAGAATGGTGATAAGAAAGAACCGAAGAAATTGAAGCGGGAAGATGGTGGTTTTCTAGAGGGCAGTCCTAAAAAGCCTCGAATTGCAAATGAAAGCAACAATAAGGAGGCGAAACCAAATAGGAAGGTTGATGGAGCTCATGAGGAGGGAAAAGGTTCTAAGAAAGTTTCTGTGAAGGTTTTGTTGGATCCTTCCAGAAACAAAAAAAACAACACAGATATAGTCAACAAATTCCGTAATGATATGGAAAGACTAAATGGAGATAAAAATCAAATGGTTGTAGAATCTAACAAGGATAACAAGAAGGGTTTGCAATTCCAGGGCAGAGATCTTGATGCTGATGTCATGTTGCCTAATGGAGCTGACTTGTCAACTATTGCTGGCATTGAATTGCCAGTAAAAGATGTAGGCAATGCGTTGCAGTTTTTAGAATTCTGTGCTGCTTTTGGAAAGGTAAGATGCTTTCTCTGTTTGCTGACTGAAATTAACTGTAGCTTAAAAATACAAATCTCCTAGCATCAGTGTGAAAAGTCCTGCCTTTGGCAGGACCATAGCTAAGATCCCAAAAAATTGTTTTTCTATAACTCTGACTTGCAATTTCTATAATTCTGTCTGCCTTTGACTTTAGTCTTGCATGAATAATATCTTTCCTTATGATGTCATCTTTCTTGTTTTACTTTTCAGATTCTGAATCTTAAGAAAGGACAATCCAATTTCATACTTCAAGAACTAATAAATGGACGAAGTAGGCAACTTCGGCGAGAACAATACTCTGCAGTAGTCCAATTTCATATCCAATTGCTCTCTCTGTTAGAAAATGAGTCTGGATCAATGTATATCTATTTCTTCTGATAAATCCATTAGCATACATTTCTTTCTGTTAATGGAAAGAATTAACTTTTTATCTATTGCATTTGTACACAGGCCTCAGACATTAAGTCCAACCCGTGGCAAAAATTATTGGTTGTGTGCTTTAAAGAATTGCATATCTGAATCCCAGAGTGCATTGAATTCATTACCATTTGACTGTTTAGATGGACAATCTGGTGGATATGATACTTTAGATTCCTCAACAAAACTCAGGATATTAACTTATTTATGTGACAAAGTTCTTGAAACGGAGTAAGTTATTACCACCATCCCTGCCCATTTTGTTTTTCCAAAAATTGACCTGTTCCCTTATTTTTCTTACTATTGTTTTCCCCTGTACTTTTCTTGCAGAAAAATAAGGAATTGGATTGATGATCAAAATTTAAAGCTTGCTGATAAGGCCAAGGAAGCGAAGGACAGAGTTCTGGCTGCAAAAGATAAGGTAATAAATAATGTAACAACTGTCTTTTGGGTCCTGAACTAATTTAGTTCAAGTTTCATCTTGCTTCCAGGAGAAGCGGTTGAAACAGAAACTGCTGGATGAGGCTGCCAAAACAATCATAGCAAAGAATGGCGCCCCTCTTTCAATTGCAGAGCATGATAAGATAGTCGGTCAAATTAAATCTGAAGCAGCTAAAGCTCATGCAGAGGTGCTTCAGTCAATGGCCATGGTATCTAAGAGTATGTTCACTACTACTATAATTTAAACCTAACTCTCTAGGATATTGGGTTGCAAATGGGGAAAGTCAAATTGGTAACTCGGTTTCATGAGTATTGGCTATAATTTGATTTAAACTGAGGCTTGATCTGAGCTTAATAACCTATTACTTGATCTTTATGTATTTAGATAAGTTTGAAATTCGTAATATAGTTGAACTAAGATGGGTGCTTAATAATAAATGTTCACACGGCACAGTTTACAGTTGGAAGCTTCTTCTATTGGTGCTCATTAACTAGCTTTGTTCAAAGATCTATTATGTATTGCCTGCACTGTATTATATTGTAAAATGGGGATGAGATGCTGAATTTAACACTTGGTGACATATTGAATTTGTAGCTTGGCTCAAATTAGTCTTGATTCATTGTTTTTTCTCTTCTATAATAAGTAAATGTTTAGAATGTTGATAATGTGAGGGAAGTATTTATTAGAGTTTGTAAGACATCTATTACATTACATTTTAGCAGAATTTTTAATATTAGAGTTTTTCAAGTAAAAACAATGAGACTTGTGTTCATTGAGATTTGTTCCCTCCACCCTCTCCCTCTTTTTTTAATTTTTTTTTTTAATGATTTATTTTCCTTTCTTTCCTTGTAATTTCAATTCATGAACACATGCACGTCATCAAGTAACTTTATCCTATGGCTTTAATTCTGTAGAGAAACAAACACCAGATGCTGTCAGAACTGAGCCTATTCTTTTGGACGTAGACGGTTGTGTTTATTGGAGATTAAATAGTTATTCTGATAAATCTAAAATATTAATTCAAGGTAAGTTCTGTGAGGAATATTCCAATTTTTTTAACATTGAATTCAACTTTGTATCCACTAACTTTTTCCTCCCAATGTACAGATATAGGAACTGGGGATGATTCAGTTGCTCGGGGTGAAAAATGGCTTGCTTTTGATGCTGAGCAGGAAAAGGTTATTGAAAGACACATTTCTCTTAGGTATGTTCTCTGTACTTGTGTTTGAATTATTATGTCTAATTAGAGTTATACTAGGGATCTTTGTCATGGATAAAAATATATATTGTGGAAGAAATTCTGACCATTGCTTATGTTTCTACTCTGTCGACTGACACTTCATCTGTGTGCTAAACTCTTCAATATGTATATCAGCCTTCCCAAGTCCCAGTCTCCTAAAACATAGCAAAGAAGAATGAACGAGGCATGTTTACATTTAATTGCCTACCCATTCACCTTCTTCTCACCTTTTTTCAGTACTATCTATTCGGATGCTTGAAATACAGCAAATGTGACCATTGGATTTGGTATAGTTGGCTGGAGTCCTATGATTGCATGCTGCTGTAATATTGGGTTGTTGATAACTTGACTTCCTATAATTTTCTCTTGTTGATTGCAGGCAAAGAAGTATAAGGGCCTCAACAGTTACTGGCAAAGTCCCGTCTTGCAGTACTCAAACCAATGTCTAGCATGAGCAAACTTTGTGTTTTGCCACCTCTTCCGGTAGAATTAAGGTCCATTACTTTTAAGTTTTTTTCCTTCATGGATTGGATATCTGTTATTCCCTCCATTTCAAGTTATTATAGTGTTTCTTACGATTTCATTCTTGTTGTGCAGTGTTTGCAAAAAATGATCTGGAATTTGCTGGCTGCCCAGAATGTGTTTAAGATCGAATCTATTAGCAGCTGCTGTGATTTTTCTATCCTTTTTGAGGGTAACACAGCTGTATAGTTGTATGAATTGGTATTTAACATTTTGAAGCACAAATAGAATGTGTTGGTATGTTATGAATCATGCAATTGTAAGAACGACTTGGAATATGATTTGAATATAGTCGAGTTGATTTTCAAGCAAACCCAGTATTTTGTATATTTTGAGCGAGTAATTTACAAGTATTAAATAACAATTTAAGAAGATTCAAGAAACTTTAAAATTTATTTTTTTTCCTTGTTAATGTTTCAATTTGAGAAAACATTATTAATTTTTTAATCAAACAAAACATGAATTGAGTTATCATATTTTTTTGAATTTAAAAATAATATGATACATTATTTGATATTAACTACTCCAATACAATGATAAACATTATAATAGATATTTTAAAAATCTAAAAGATAATGATACTAATAATAAAAATTATTCTTAAAATATTTTACTTTTTTGTTTCAAAAAGAAAGATTAAAGGTATAATTTTTTTTGTTTTAAAATGAAAATCAAGCACGAAAATTAAGGAAATTATATAATGTATATTTTAAAAAAAAAGATTTTTATATACATTATGTGATTAGATATTTCTTTTTAGAATGGAAAAATAATTATCATACAAATTAAAAAAGTACGGAATACTCCACTTAAATTATCAAAATAGAAGTCTCTTTAAATTATCAACAATCTGGGGCGGTGTAAATTTAAATTTCTTCCAAAAGCAGAATATTCAAAAATTCAATTAGCGCTCCAACTTACCGCCTAATCTCATTTGTCAAAATTCACCATTTTATAATCTCCCGCCAGGCCAACTACTACATCAAACAATCAGAAAATCACGGGAAAAAGATAATAATCTTACATTCCAAGAAAATGGAGATGGCTTCGGAACAACATAATAATGTCTCAGATCAGAACCAGCCGAAGAAGAAAAAGATCTTAGGCTGTAGCAGTAAGAAGGTGACGAAGCGGACAACAAACCCTGGAGTGCGGGTCGTCCATGGCCGCATCTACGATTCTGAGAATGGCAAGACTTGCCATCAGGTTTTATTACTCTCTCATATTGAAACCCTAACAATTTCTTCATTTTTTTCATTATCTGTTTGAATGGAACTAAATTACGAACTGTATGGTTTGATTAAACCCTAGAAGAACATTGATTACTACTGGATTGGTGAGAACTTGAGGAAATTTGGCCGAGTAATATTTTAAATCTTGGGTTTGACTAAAATTTGTTTCGAGTACTTGGGATACACTTAATCGAAACATATACTATATTTTTTCAAATCAAATTTAACATTCCTCTTTGTACGTGTCCTTCTGCAAATGATGTATATGGATACTATAGATGTTCGTACTCAACACAAATATTCAATAGAGACTAATTTCATCTGATGAAAGATTGGATATTCCAGTTAAATAATTATATTTTTGTTCCTTATCCACATTAGTTGGTTTACAAAAGTAAATGCTGTATCCACCTTTCTGATTTCTGATGTTCATTCCTTCAAAATGGGGAAGAAGTTAATGTCAAGCAGACAACATAGTTTTTCCAAGCATTATCATTATTGTTGGTTTCCTTGCTTTTACAAGCTTTTTGAGTATAGATTATGTGATATGTATGACCTAGTATAAATCTAAGATTCACATTACCTTTTAGTTCTTGATACATTATGTTTCAATGTTTTGAAGTGCCGTCAGAAGACTAGGGATTTTGTGGCTACCTGCAAGAATCAGAAAAACAACAAGTCTTGTCCCATAGCGTTTTGTCACGCATGTCTCTTGAACAGGTTCAATGCTTTGGAAGCGCTGATATGTTTTTCATTTTACAAAAAGAATTGACAAGAAAACCTTGTAAGGATATTCTAGACTCTCTGTTCAGTGCATTTTTTGTTAACCTTGAATAGATATGGGGAGAAGGCAGAGGAAATGGAAGCATTGGAGGACTGGAGTTGTCCAAGGTGCAGAGACATCTGCAATTGCAGTTTCTGCATGTAAGGTCATATTTTATATTTTTATTTTTACTGTCTGCATAATTTGGTTATTCAATTATATCTTGCTGAGTCTCAGAAAAATAAACATTTTGTAGGAAGAAACGTGGTCACCAACCGACTGGTATGCTTTTACATAAGGCCAAGGCAATGGGTTACTCCTCTGTTTCAGAATATGTCAAGAATGTTAAGCACATGGGTGCTTTGGAAAAGGTGTAATGGTGCTTATATTTTTATATTATATAGTAGAAAGTAATTACAATTCTGAAATATCTGATTGATGGAATTTATGTCACCGAAATTTATGTCATGTTTCACTAACAGGAGATTTTGGCTTCTTCACCAAGAAAGCGAGGAAAGAAAAATTCTTTAGATGGAAAGATTGATGTCAATTTAGAAGATGATAGTTTATTGAAGGGTATTAGTCCTTGCCCTAACGAGAAGAAGCTAAAGATAATAAATCAGGGAGCATTAAAGAAGCATGCTGGTCAGGAGGATGGTGATAAGGAAAAAACAAGGAAATTGAAGCGGGAAGTGTTAAACAAAATGCATAATGACAAAATAGAAGATGGTGCTTTTCTGGAGGGTAGTCCTAAAAAACCTCGAGTTGCAAATGAAAGCAACAATAAAGAGGTGAAAAAACCAAATAGGAAAGTTGATGGTGTTCTTGAAGAGGGCAAGAAAGCTTCTGTGAAGGTTCCCTTGGATCATTCCAGAAAGAAAAAGAAAAGCACAGATATAGGCAACAAAATCCATAAAGACATGGAAGAAAAACTAGATAGGGAGAAAAATCAAAATCACAACAGGAAGGGCTTGCGATTCCAGAGCAGAGATCTTGATGCTGATGTCATGTTGCCTAATGGAACGGAATTGACAACTATAGCTGGAATCGAATTACCGCTAAAGGACATTGGTAACGCCTTGCAATTTTTAGAATTCTGTGCTGCTTTTGGAAAGGTAAGATGCTTTTTCCGTTAGCCTAGTGGAATTATGTATTGTTTAAAATCTGTCAGCATAAATTTCTGTTAAATTGAAAGTGATAATTGTGTCTCTGTAACTCTGAGTTTTGATCTTCTCTTGTTCGACTTTTCAGCTACTGAATCTGAAGAAAGGACAGTCCAATTTCATACTTCAAGAACTAATAAAGGGACAAAGTAGGCAACTTCGGCGAGAACAATACTCTGCAGTAGTCCAATTTCATATCCAACTGCTCTCTCTGTTAGGAAAGGAGTCTGGATCAATGTATTACTACTTCTATAAAAATCTGTTAGCATAAATTTCTTTCTGTTAATGACAAAAATAACCTTTCTATTTATTGCATTTGTACATAGGTCCCACACTTCAAGTCCAACCCGTGGCAAAACTAACTGGATGTATGCTCTAAAGAATTGCTTATCTGAATCCGAAAGCGAATCAAATTCGCTACCCTTCGATGGTTTAGATAGAGAATCTGGTGGATATCATACTTTAGATTCCTCAAAAAAACTCAGGATCTTAATTTATTTATGTGACAAAGTACTTGAAACTGAGTAAGTTATTACCATCATGTCTGACCCTTTTTTTTTTTTTATTTTGTTTTCTTTCCAAAATTGACTTGTTTCCTTATTTTTGTTTACTATTGTTCGCTTGTATACTGCTTGCAGAAGTATAAGGAATTTTATAGATGATCAAAATTCAAAGCATACTGAAGAGGCCAAGGAAGCAAAGGAGAGAATTCTCAAGGCTAAAGATAAGGTGATATCTAACAAAACAAGTGCCTTTATTTAGCAAGATAAAAAAAAAATGAAAAAAAAAAAGAGGAAACAACTGCCTTTTGGGTACTGAACTAATTGAGTTCCAAATTTGACCTTACAGGAGAAACGCTTGAAGCAGAAAATGCTGGACGAGGCTGCCAAAGCAATCATTGCAAAGAATGGGGCCCGTCTTTCAATCGCAGAGCACGATAAGATGGTCGGTCAAATTAAATCTAAAGCAGCTCAAGCTCATGCAGAGATGTTAGAGTCAATGGGCACGGTATCTAAGAGTATGTTCCACTACTTCTATAATTTAAACCTAACTCTCTAGGATATCGTGTTGCAAATGTGAAAAGTAAAATTGGCAAGGATATGTTTAGAACTTTGAAAACATGAGGGAAAACAAAGGAAAAAAATCTAAAAATTTATTGTAGTTTTTTAACCCATCCATTACATTACATTTTAACATAGTCCTTAAAATCAGAGTTTTTAGAAGTAAAAACACTTATCCTTATGTTCATTAAGATTATTTTTCTCTCTTACTTGGTTCTTTCAATTTACAAACATATACAATGGCATCAAGTTACTTTATCCTATGGTAGTAATTCTGTAGAGAAACGAAGACCCGATGCTGTCAGAACAGAGGCTATTCTTTTGGATGTCGATGGTCGCGCCTACTGGAGATTAAATGGTTATTTTGAAAAATCTAAAATATTAATTCAAGGTATGTTCTATTTGGAATATTCTAAAATTTTTCAAATTGAATCCGAGTTTGTATCCCGTAAGTTTTTCCCCCCATGTGAAGATATAGGAACTGGGGATGATTCGGTTGCTCTGGATGAAAAATGGCTTGCTTTTGATGCTGAACAGGAAAAGGTGATTGAAAGGCACATTTCTTTTAGGTAAGTACTCCCATTCCAGTGTTTGAATTACCATTTCCATGTCTGGTTGATAAAAATTTATGTTGTGGAAGAAATTTTAACCATGTCTAGTTGGTTGCAGGGAAAGAAGGCTAAAGGCCTCAACAGTAACTGGGTAAGTCCCATCTAGCAGTACTTGAACCAACGCTTAGCATGAGCAAATATTTTGTTTGCCACCTCTTAGGGTAGAATTAAGGTACGCTACTTGTAAGTTTAAATAGTGCTTGTCTTGAGCAAGTCTCATTCTTGTTGTACGGTGTTGCAAAAAATGATCCGGAAATTGTTTGCTGCCCAGGATGTGTTTAAGATCGAATCTATTAGCAGTCGCTGTGCTTTTTCTTTACTTTTTTTGGGGGGAAAACACAGCTGCTTAGTTGTATGACTTGTTGCTTAACGTTTTTGAAGCACAAATAGTTCAATGTATTGGTATGTTGTTTGTAACATACAATTCTAACAACTCGGAGCATCATATGAAGAATCTAAGAACGATTTGTGACTTTCAAGCTTGGAAAGTGCGAGTATTTTCTGATTTTCTCCTGCAAGGGATGCTAACGAGAACGGCATGCCTAGATTAGAGTTTGTTGTCTGTCAGATAGGATTGAAGGCAAGTTCATAACAACAGATAATTCCAAAGAAGTAATCAACATTCTCTTTATAGTTTGTTACCGACTATTATTGGTTATGAAGGGAAGTGTGACCGTAGCACTTGGACGAGATTAATCAAGTTTTAGTTTTAGATACTTGACTAAATGTAGGATATAAAAAGTTTGCCTGGTGCTTAGATGAGAATTAGTTGGTTTTAGATGGGATTTTTTATTTTTTTATTTTTAAATGAAGAGAAGACACTCCTAATCTGCTTTGCTATTATCGTATGATACCGACACTCCTTCAAAGTTGGCGTAATATGCTTGAATTAAGAAAGAAAAACACCAATATTAATCCAGTCTTGTGTTCCAACTGCCACCATAATAATGGTCCCTATGTTCCAAGATCAACGGTGCCTAAAATTAAACTAAGTTTGTGAAATTTAACAATTTTAAATTATAATTTAAATTATTTAAAAATTATTTGATATGTAGTTTATAATATTGATTTTGACTTTAATCAAAACAAAAAAAATTCATTTTAAATTTAAATTTTATAATTTTACAAATATATTACATTAATAGTAATAGATATTTTAAATTTTGGAATGGAGAGAGTAATATACAGACTATGCATATTCTGATTGGTACAATTGATTCTTTGGTCATGTTTGATACATTTTATTTTAAAACAGATTTGTTAATTGAAATGAATTAATAAAAAAAATTATTGACCAATTTTTTGAAATAAGTTAAAAATATTATTATATTAAATGTATAACTTTTTAAAATTAATTAAAATTAATATCTTTAAAATAATTTTTTTATAAAAATAAATTATATTAAATGTAATAAATTGTGTTAAACAGGATCTTTGCGATAAGGATCCATGGTCTCTTGTTCTTTCTTCATCACACAAATAAAGGACCATCTGAGTTTGTCACAGCCAAGTTCCTTACACTGCTCCCTCTCATACGCATACCGTATATAATTATGTTTAGGTTTGCATAGTGATTTACACGCGTACAATGAAGATCAAATTTTGTAGCGTCCGGATGGTCCAAGACGGGATTTAATCGGATATACATAAAAATTATCAAATTTAAACGCCCACTTAATTTAAATGTCATTTTTAAAATAGTAATAAATAATAATTATTATTATATATAAATGCGGGGACTGAGATTATAATGATAGAAAAAAGGATGCGCGTGAAGATCTGAAGGTGTCGGCCATACATAATGCTGGTTTTGTATAATAATTTATAATTTATTTGTTGATTATAATTTTTTTTGGGTAAAAAAAAATATTTATTAACTAATTTTTAAAAATAAATCAATAATATTATTATACTTAATTTATAAAAAAAATTAAATTATTTTTTAAAATTAATTTTAATATAAAAAGCCAAATAACAAAGGTACGTACCAACATGGTTGCGTGGTAGTTGTAATAAGTACACTGGTGCTAGTACAAAAGCCAAATAACATACAACTACCATATGGCCACGGCATGTCATGCACGAATAAGATCATCCAACTAACTTTTAGTGGCTTTAATATACTTATATAACTCACAACTCATACGCGCACATACATCTAGCAGCTTAAAAGCTTACGTCTTTTTAATTAGCTTGCATCCATTATTAATTAATTAATTAATTAATTAATTACTACACTAATTAATTAACATGGTAAAGGGAAGATATTTTTCTTATTTTTACCCCTCGCTCTCTGTTTATCTCTCACGCCATGTCGTCGTCTTGTCATCCACAAACTCCTCAATGATAAGCACCCAACTTTCCTGCTGCTGCAGAAACACTTCAAGTTACTACGCTGCTCTTCGTCTTCTGCGTTCTTCGTAATCTCTTCTTCTTCTTCTTCATCATCATCTCTTTTTGTTTCTTCTTTTCTATCACTAATAATGGTTTCTTTCACTTCACCCTGCAGTACAATATAAAATGCCAACATTAATTAGCAAATAATAATAATACTAATTGAGTACTCGAAACGGTGAATATTACTTAGGCTGTTTTCACTTTTATCTTCGAAGTTTTGATTTACTGCAGGTAAAAGATCTTCAGTGTAAGACCAGACAACCAGAAGATATCTCTCGCACATGAAATCCACACGCGCTGTATGTGGTCGGGTAAAGACTTCTTTGGGACCACTAATGGGTTTAGTGCCCCACCATGGCGGATAGGCCACAAGATAATCTGGAGAAGATGTGACAGATGGCCCCAAAAAAGGCTGTCTTTTCATTTTGTTATATTTTAAAAGGAGAAATAGGCTGTCTTAAGATTTCAAATTTAGACGATCAATTTTAACAGAAAATTGTCAAAACAAGCATGAGCCTATTATGCTAAAATTTCAGTATACCAAGTTACTAGAACTAGTTATAGAGATTAATGAAACTTGTTCGCCAAGTTACGAAGGTTAAGTACTTGAGACACTTCATTTGATAGAGAGATCGAATAATGTTGTTAGATAATAAAAAAGCATTATAACAACTTATTATTACGAATTTGTTTTGAAAAGAAAGCATTGACTTACATATAAAATACCATATATAATGAAAACAAAGGGAAGCAAAAGATCAGAAAATTATCAATTTGATGATACCTCCTCTTGCTTGGATTGTGATTTTGGAATAGAATTTGGTGAATTTCCTCCTCCTGAAGCATTAGATTTAGGGGACCTTTCTCCTGCTTCAGGACTGGAAGCAGGGGGAGCACTACTCCAAGTAAGGTCAGAGGATGTGCTTTGCACTCCCACATCCCTAGTCAACATGCTTCCCACTTTCTTCTCTGAAACTAGAGATATATGCAAAAATAGATCATGAGAACATATATATTAATGGAACCAAAAGAAAAATCAGTAGAAGAAAACAAGAGTGTTAATTAGGACCACCTTTGATAATATTGTGGAGTTTAGCTTCGTTGTCATAGGTGGAGAAGGAAGGTGTTGTTTGGACAAATCGGGAGTGCGAAGGGTAAATAAGAGGGGCAGACATTGTAATTCTGCTTGTTAAGCTTCTAAAGGACCTCCCACTAAGTGTTTTTGCAGACAAACACTCCATTGGAACTTCTCCTGAAAGCGGGTTGCATATGTATTTCTCTGCCTCATTCCATTTGGAGTTTAGAGCAAATCCCTCCGGTGATAAACAGTCCCAAGTATTCACAGATCTTGCTTGCAATGCTGCATTTAAAAGAAACACCAAACAATCCATTCACTAAAAAGATAAAGACCACAAATTAAAAAAAAAGGCATTAATGAATCATGATACTGCACGAATTTAGCTGACCTCTTAGAGCACTTGTAAACGAGTACGTTGATGGATCGATTTCCTCTGGGAAAGAAGTAAAAGTTAAATTGTGAAAACCATATACACACAAACACAGATATATGCATATACATCAAACCCAAATTGAGAGAGGGTGAGGTGGATGAAGATATATCTTAATTACCTCTTAAGTTGTAGCCAGGGGAGGAAGCAGTGCTAGAGATGGTTATGTTTGACCCGAAAGACCTTGATTCTTCTCTTAAACTTCTAATATAAGATGATGAGAACCTTCTGGATTTCGAGTTCTCGCGACTGACCATCCGAGCCTTAAGAGTCCATTCTCTTAGTTTGAACTCTGCACTCTCATCTTGCCGTCGCATGTTTAGATGATATTGTTCCATAGTAGGAAAAAAAAAAGGATTTTTTAATCAAAATATCAGAAAGATTTTATCCTTTCACCACCCTCCTCTTCTTCTCGTCAGCTTGATGCATATCTTTTCTAGTTTAGTTTCAAAATCAGCACAAGATGCTTATATATATAGTTCAAGTTTCTTTATGAGACAAAATTGAAAGTGAAAATCTCTCTCTCTCTCTCTCTCTCTCTATTGGGGTGAGGTACCCCTGAAATTAGGGAGTGCAGCACAAGGATGGGTACT
>JAUMHB010043887.1:0-17981 GCA_032359685.1 Pittosporum tobira
TGGTGGAATGTACATCTCTAAACTCATCTCAGTAAATTTGATTCAATTCTCAAATAATTGAGGTCAATATCTACGATCCAATGTACTACTAACAATTTGACCCCAATTAGGTTTGTCGTCATGATTCATGTCAAAAAGCCTTAGGAAAAGTCCAAAATCACATAAGTCTAAGCTATTTGAAAAATTCAACAGAATTCGGGAAAAATTACATGGACTGGTTTATGGGTAGGCTCATGGTCGTAAGCCCCCTTTACGATCGTAAGTGAGGTCGTAAATCCTTTTGCTATTTTGTTTTGCTTCTTACTTCGATTTCTGGCGATCTTTATCCTTTTGGGATTGGTCCTTAACTTGATTTTCATCCAAATAAGTTCTTTTTAGGCCCGAATCACTAAAAACAAGCCCAAAACAAAGAAAACAAATACAATTCTCCAAATAAATCATTGTTAGCCCAATACAAGGATAATAAAGCTAAATCCATACAAATTTAATGATAAATCAATAAAATAATATATTAATTAAGCCCCTTATCAGGAACCTACTCAATGAGAAAGATTCTTTGAAGTTACTGTTAAAACCATAGATTATTGAGTTTTGTCTCGAATTCTTGTAAACCGAGTGGGTCCATTTCTTAACCTAAATATAAATAAAATTTGCAATGATCCGAAAGGTGAAAAGTTTGAGTTGCAAGCAATGGGTTGAGACCATTAGAGGGTATGTATCTATTTTGTCAACCAAATCTGAGCGTATGAGCCTGTTTTTATTATTGCGTTTGACTAATATCTATATGAATATTGTTTAAGGTTCCCATTAGTTATTATCATCTTTAACTGACCATGTGAGATTGTGAGGTTGGGTTTATTTGAGATTGGTTGAGTGTTCTTTATACATATTGTATTTCCCAAATTTTGATATGGTGAAATCTCTTGCCTCTCGCCCGTGATTTTTTCCGATATAAGTTTTTGCGTAAATTTTTGTGCTCGTCTATTTATCTTCCTTAGCTCCAATCATATTGCAAATACTTACCACTTGCAACTCGAAAGAATGAAATAATGAACAATTATGTAAGTAACTCAGTTCTTTGGTTTTCAAAAGAAAATGAAAGTCAGTCTATTATGACCAACATGAAATGATTTTTACTATGACTTCGAATTCATCAATGAAATTAGATATGTACAAAATCGTGGGAATATCGATTTTAGTTTGTGGCAGGTTGATATGAGAGTTATTCTTATGCGTCAGGGTTTGAAAAAAACCTTATCTGGAAAACTAGAAAAGTTTGATAATATGTATGATATGGATTAGGTGGTGTCCAAACCTATGTTCAATTTAGAATGGGAAATATTATATGAGAATGCACTTTCTACAATTTTGTTGTGCCTCTCAAACAACTTTTTATAGGAGGTAATGACCAACTACATTAATTGATAGTTTATGGTTAAAATTAAAGACATTATATTTAACTAAATTACTCACAAACAGATTGAAGTTATAACAATGACTTTATACTTTACTCATGGTGGAATGTACATCTCTAAACTCATCTCAGTAAATTTGATTCAATTCTCAAATAATTGAGGTCAATATCTACGATGAAGATCAAGCCTTTTTGTAGCTAGGTTCTTTGCCTTCTTCGTGTAGTCACTTTAGAGATACATAATCTATGGTAGTTAGGAATATTATCTCTTTTAAAGATATCAAAAAAAAAAAAACAAATAGAAAATAGACAAAAATTTGACTTTTGAAAAAATTGATGATAATGGTGTTGATTTGGTTACATGATAAAGGAATTTTGATACATGGAAAAATTTTGAGAAACTTAGGAGTTATGAGATGACTTCTTTCAAAGGCAGTAGTTACATATTGAAATTCTCTTATTATACAAATAAGATATGTAACTACTATAAGATAAAAGGTCACATTGTTTGTGACAACTTTAAACTACATAATGAATAGAAGTGAGAAGAAAAGAAGTCATAATAACGAGAACAAATTGAATCAATGGATTGAAAAAATGCTCAAAATTGAAGATGGAGGGTGATGAATTGTTATTATTAGTTGATGATAGAAATAAACTCGGCGATTTCTAAAATTTAGAGTCGGGATCTTCCTTTCATGTCTTAATCATGATTGATTCTCTTTATATGACCCAATTAAGGGTGGAGTTATTTTGATTGAAAATTATGTTGTTTGTAAATCCATGAGGATTGGGACTATTAAGATTAAAATGCATGATGGTACGACCGGGACTTTAGATATTAAGCATGTTTCTGATTTAAAGAAGAATCTCATCTCTTGGAGGATACTCGATACAAATAGTGTAGGTACACTACTAAATGTGGAGATATGAAGATTAGTAAAGGTTCCCTTGTTAGTCTGAAAGGTAAGAATGTTGTACCTTTACTCTTGTTGGATGGTTCTGCAATTTGTAGTTCACTTGCAATTAGTTTCTCAATGATTGCAACTGATACCATCATGTTATGACATATGAGATTAGCTCATGAGTGATAGAGGTGTAAATTTTTACTTTGAGCAAGAGAGGTCTATTGCTTGGGTAGATGTTTACTTTGAGCAAGAGAGATCTATTGTTTTGTGAACATTATGTTTATGGAAAGCAGAAAAGAGTCAGCTTCATGGCAACAATTCATTATACTAAAGGGAATTTAGACTATATTGATTCAGATCTTTGGGGACCAGTTAGAGTTGCTTCCAAAGGTGGTGGTGCATGGTTACCTTCATTTATATTATTCTAAGAAGGTTTGGGTGTATTTCTTGAAGCATAAGAATGTTGTATTTATGACTTTGAAACTATGGAAGACGTTGTTTAAGAAACCTACATGTAAACATATTGAAAGTGTTAGAATTGATAATGACCTTGAAGTTGTGAAGGTGAGTTCAATGAGTTCAATAAGAATGAAAGAATTGTCAAGCATCGCACCATAAAGATAACACTTTAATAGAATGGAGTTGTAGAGCGCATTAATATAACTTTGTTAGAAAATGATAGATGCATGTTGTATAATGCAGGGCAAGTGTTTTAGGTAGATGCAATTAATACATCTTGCCAATTAATGAATCATTCTCCTTGCATAGATATTGAGTGTAAGACTACCAAAGAGGTCTGTTCAGGTTATCCTGTTAAGTATTTATCTTTTAAGGTGTTTGGTTGTCTTACATATGCGCATGTGAATGGATGTATACTTGAGCTAGATCCAAGAAATGCATCTTTCGTAGTTATGCATATGTGTGAAAGGTTATATGCTAGGTGTGTTGATCTGAAATCTCCTAAGTTTCTTATTAGCTGGGATGTTACTTTTGATGAATGTTATACTTTGGTTTGATAATAAATTCTCTTTTCCTTCTAATGATAGTCAAGACAGTATTGGATAACAGGTAAAGTTTGAAATAGCTCCAGTCTAGAAGCCTATTAATATTGTTGATGAGAATACTGATCTGAAATAACCAATGGAAGAATAGTACAGTCTTGCTAGAACTAGAACAAAGATGACGGTTCAATAACCACATAAATATTCAGATTTAATTGCTTATTCATTATCAGTTGCAGATAAAGTCAAGTGCATTGAATGCACGAAATATAAAGTTATTTTTTTTCTTTCAAATGATACAACTGAGTGGTTAGTTATTAGGAATAAAGAGATAGAGTCTCTTCATAAGAATTATACACGGAGCTTGTTAAGCAACTAAAAAAGAAGAAAGTTGTGGGTTGCAAATGGGTTTATAAGATAAAGAAGGTACCCAAGGCCCGGTTAGTATCTAAAGGCTACAGTCCGATTGAGGGAGTTGCTTGTAATTAATGATGTTATTTCTTCCATTGTTAAACGTTTTATGTGGATTTTACTTTATTGGGTTGCTATGCAAGATTTGGAGTTAAAGCAAGTTGATTTAAAACATCTTTCTTGCATGGTCAGCTTGATGAACAAATTTATATGTGTCAGCCTGAAAGTTTCTAGTGAAAGTAATGAAGACTATATCTACTTGTTGAAAAAATTCCTATATAGTTGAAACAATCTCCTAAACAATAGTATAAGTGGTTTGATTCTTTTAATGATTGACATTACCTATTGTAGGAGCCATTATGATTGTTGTTGTATTTTCGAAAAACTTTCAAACGGCTCATTTATCTATTTATTGCTCTATGTTGATAATATGTTGGTTGCAACAAAATATCTGTCTGAGATTAGCAAGTTAAATACACAGTTAAGCACTAAATTTTGGATAAAGAATTTAGGAGCAACAAACAAAATACTTGGCATGAAAGTTGTTTTTGGAATGAAAAATGCTAAACCAGTGAGTACTCATCAAGCTACTCATATTAGACTATTAGCTAAGTTATTTCCATGGACTAAAGAGGAGGTAAAGTATATGGAACATATTCCACATTCTAGTGAAGTCGATAGCCTCATGTATGGTATGCACTCTTCTTGATATTTCACAAGTTGTTAGTGTAGTGAGTGGATACTTACCATATCCTGGTAAAGTTCATAAGAAACTACAAAATGAATTATAAGATATATGTAGGGTACTTCAGATATTTGCTTAGAGTTAGAGGAATGGTACCACACTTAGATGATATGTTGATTTTGATTATGTTGGTGATATTGATAGGAGGAAGTCATTGACTGGGTACATATACACTCTTTGAGGTTATGCAGCTAGTTGGAAAGCTACTTAGCAGCATGCAATTACTTTGTCTACTACCGAGACAGAATAGATGATGATTACAGAGGTTGTCAAGTAAATTATTTGGTTGAAAGGTTTGTCTATGAGCTCAACATGGATCTTGGAGTTATTATTGTCCAGTATGATAATATAATGCTATATATCTAACTGAAGATCATATAGATCATGAGAGGACAAAGTATATTAATGTTAGATATCATTTTATTCGAGATATTGCTATTTATGGTGATATCCAAGTCTTGAAAATTAGTATTGTAGACTACCGGTTGATATATTGACAAAATCTCTACCACTTACCAAGTTTAAGCATTGCTTAAACTTGGTTAATGTTTATTACACTTGAGCTATGCCCTAAGATGAGGAGAGAGTTTTCAACTTATTATATTTGGAAAATTCAAGCCAATGTGGAGGTTTATTGAGTTATGTCTAAAATTCTTGTAAACCAAATATATTTTTTGTCTAAACAAAATTAAAAATGGTCTAATTGTAGATGAAAGTTTGAAACTGATAGGGGGTATAGACCTGTTTTGTTAACCATATCTGGATATAGATATTTTATTATTGGTCCTGACCATCTGCAACATAGTTTAAGATTTTCACTAGGTATTTTTATCTGTAGCCAACTTTGTGAAATTGCGAGGTTGGGTATAGTTGGGGATGGGGGTGAGTGTTTTCTACACATATAGTATTCTCTAAATTTCGTAAAATATCTTACCTCTCGCCCATAATTTTTTTCAATTTAAGCTTCTGTGTAAATTATTATATTTTTGTCTATTTATTTTCATTTGCTTTTGTATTTGCCATGGCTTTCAATAACAAAATACTATCATAGCTTAGGGTTTTAAGATGGCTTCGAGTTCATCAACGAAATCAGATAGGTAGTGGTTAAGGTCCTAAACAATTAACATAATAAATAAGCTGTTGAATTACACATCAAAAATATCCAATTACACTCTATTGTACCACACATTTATATTATATAAAATAAAAATGCATATTTTATGGGATATGATTAAAAAAATTTAGAGTGTAAATAAAAATTCCCTATTGAAATTGTTACACTTGGGACTTCTGCTTTAGGATGAAACCGGACTATTGGATTACTACTTATGTTTCTAGGTAATGTCAGATATATTTTATGAGGTATATAGGCATATGAAAGACCCAGGATTTAATTCTACCATATAGGTGCTGGTTGTGACAGCTATTATACTTTTTAAAAAGTTATAATCATTTCAGAGTTTTGTTTGTTTCAGTTTATTCAATAAATTGCTTTTAAATTGTACAAGTTGCTAAAGCAAATAATAATTACTTCTAAAAAGTTAAGTTTTAGAAACTTATTCAATAATTTATTTTAAAAAATTACACCAAACAGAACTAACCACTTATTCAATAATTTAATTATTAAATAATCTAAAATATGTTTTCAAATAAGTTGTACCAAACGAGCTCATAATCACCCCTTTTCATTTTTAATTTTCTATTTTGTTTTTGTAACTAGCTCTATCTTCTACGGTCATGTCTAAACGAACCGCAAGATAATGACAGTCCTATTATTACAAAAGATAAGAATTTGTGGCTAAGTGATACGGATCTGGTCTCCATATGAACTCCATTAGAAGAAATAATAGAGAAGAGATCAGAACTAGACGATAGAAAGGAATAAGGGCAAAAGCCAGTATTTTTCACTTGATACCTCTTTCCTGATACATAGCAAGGATTATAAAGGCTGTGTAACAAAGTTCTCAACAATGAACATAATAAGTTGCTTTTACGCTAAAATTGAAAAGGAGGAAATAAATTTCGTTACCATCCCTCATAAGATGTAACAATCGCACGTGGGAGTACATTTACGACATGTTAGGTCTATGGATTTTTGGGTTTTGGTGTTTTAAAATATTCAAAGACCAAGTTTTAAGATTTTTCAGTGTTCTAAAGATAAGTAGATGAATTTAAGCGGTAGAAGAATGACTTAAATGATATAAACAAATATTAATTAATTTTAGACGTTCAATTCACTTAAACGACTTTTTAAGATTAACAAAGTTAGTCAAAATTTCTTAAAACAATGAGATTTTCTTAGACCGTTGTTGTGGAGTCATTCAAATAAAGTGGTTTTAGGTTTTTCTCTGTAAGTTGAGGTGATATTTTGTTGGTGAGTCATTATGCTATCAAAAGCGATTGGGGTACGCATTATTGATTATATTTATGGCGTGTTCCTAATCGAAAACTTTTGCATTTGACAACAACTACGTGTAATCTTGTTAGACTTTAATGAAATTTTATTTTGCTGATAAAAAAAGAAAAAATCACACACGGGGCCGGTGATGATAATCCATTCCAAGTCCCAAATATACCATGTGATTGTCAACAGTGTCAAAAAGTCATGTGTACTGTCACCGGTAAGTTCACAGTATGTTTTGTCATTCGGCGTACTGATTAAAGAAGTGTGACATTGTACTCTTGAACTGGAGCTATTAAGATCACTTTAATTTTACATAAAAAGAAAAATATCTGTTATTTTATCCAAAAAAAAAATTTTAAAAATAAATAAATAAATTTTGTGGTCAGATTCTCATATCATATGGCGTTTCTCGGGTAGGGATGTCATATATGTCCATATACAGCTCTTTCTTTCTCCTCTCTCTCTCTATTTTTCTAGGTTAAACAGAACCCAATGACTAAAAACATTCAAAAACTGCTGTAACTTTTTCTTATCTTAGAGCGCATCTGATCTACTTTCTACTGTGCCAAATTTGAGATAAAGATTCTGCAATCCAGTAGTATGCTCGATTCATACTAAATTTGTCATTTTTTCTCTGGCTAGGGTTCAGATCTTAGTAGTTCCTTTTTTCCATTTCTTTCTTAGTAAGTAATCATTAGATGTAAAATTTCCACAGATCTGGAGTCTTGCTTATGTGTAGATCTCATATGTAAATTATTCTGTGCTTGTTTGGTAGTGGCGGCTCTAGGAACTGAAGAAGGGGCAGATCTGTTATTTGTGTATGTGGTGAAACTCTCCTTGCAGGAATGATGAGCAGAAAATTCTGGAACTCCTCTCTCTATTTACCTATAAACCCGACTAGGGTTCTTGCCTTCATAATTAGCTACTCTTTTTCTTTTTCTATTGTTTTGAGATGAGTTAACTCTGTGTGTGTGTGTGTGTGTGTCTATATATATATATATATATATATATATTGAAAAAATGATAAAATTGCCCTCGGATCTGGGTTTCTGTTTATATGTAGATCTTATTCAAGATGAGCTTGCTATATGCTTGCTTATATAAAACATGTAACCGTTCTTTCTTGAAGATGAACAGTAGCCCAAAAAGTGTTCAAATTAGAACACTATAAACTTTCTCAAAATTAACTCAGCGAAAATAAAAATAAAAAATAAATTAAAGGACGGCTCTGGCGAACTTGAAGGACTGATCGGTTATGTGTGTATATATGTGGTGTAACTGTTCTTGGAGGAAAATGAGCAGAAAATTCAGAAACTTCTATCTAGCCTGTCTCGGGTTCTTACCTTCGAAGTCAGCTTGATAATCTCTCCCGTGTATGTTTGAATATCTAACAGGATACATGGGAGAGAAAATTAAACCCAAAGATATGTATAACTAAACAGTAAACCCTAGCTCTAGGCCCCACCGTGATGGTTATCTAACCTTTGTTTGATGGTTATCTAACCTTTGTTTGATGGTTCCAGGCTATCTACCTACTGCAACAGATGCCCGTTAGCTAGCCGTTTCTTTTCTTTATATATAGATCTGATCTGATGGACTGGAAAGTGCTACTTCCTTACATACCTATACGTGTACATTTATATGTCTCTGCTTGTGTGATGATAAATTAGATTTCGTGTACGTTTAATAGCAGTGTTGGTAGGTTATGATATTTAAATATAATAAAATATTATATTTTGCAGATAATAATAAATTAAATTTAAATTAAAAAAATTAAATTTATAATTTAATAAAAATTTAAAATTAAATTTAAACTATAAATTATAATTTAAAAAAGAATACTAAACATGCCCCTAGTTGGGCCAACAGATCATCAAAACCATCTCCAACTATTGGATTGCTGTGAACCACATCTATTCGACCTAGTTGGATTAACAGATAATCAAACATCTCTTTCAACAACTGGATTGTTTTGAACCATATCTATTAGACCTAGTTGGGCAAACAGATATTCAAGAGTCTCTTTCAACTACTGGACGTTAAACCATAAGGTCCTTTTAACCCTGGGCATTATTTCACTCCCCAAAAAAAAAAAAAAATCTTTTTACCAAGAAGACATAAAAGGAATTTCTTTCTACTTTGCAACATCAACCGCAAGCAACAACCACTCTTGCATTAATTTAAATATTAGTCGAGATTCAAAACTCAATATAAGGCGTCTTTTTTCTTTCCAAATTAGGTCTAACCCATGTCAAATTTTATTTAATGTATTCTATTCAACCCAAATTAGGTCAGGGCTACTATTGAAGGCAAAATATCCTAATTAAGATGTACATAACATATTATTAATGAAACTAAGGATACAGTATAGTCTAATGAGTTTTACTGGGTGTTTGCAGTTTTATTTTCCACTTGCCTATTATAACAACACAAAAATGACCATATTATACCCTACCGTATAAACTAGAACCACAACGGTGCTGTTGCTGTTATTTTTCATCTTGGAACTAAAAACCTTATTTATGAGATAAAATAAATAAATAAGGATAAAAAAAGCGCAAGATACACACATATCAGAAGAATATACAAATGCAAGATTACATTTACGTATGAGAACGTACAAACTGAAGCACCCAAAAACCTTTGTTCAGCCATTGACATCTCCTTGGAAGTGCCAAGTGCCAATTCTTCACCATTAACGTCTCTTCCGTAAAAAGAATGTGTACTCCTTTTATGCGACAGCCTCATCAGTAAGTACTTTCGCAACTCACCATAGTGGACTAGGTGTGGTGGAAATGTCTCACATTCTTTTGTCGTGGAAGAAATACTCCTTCCAGCTAAATTATTGTTCTTTATTTTTTCTAAAAATCAATCATCTTCTGTTAATCTTCATCCTAAGAAAAACAAAATGAAATTAATAACAAAGAAGCCGGCACAATATTAATTAGTTTTTACAATTATAAAAGTGTATGCTAAGCTATCTGCTAGATTAAATCTGAAATTGTCTCTTATTTTCCTCCATTGTTCTGCTGTGTAAGCTGAAAAAATGAGCTAGTTATGGCAACAGACCGTATATGGATCTTAGCCATATAGACATATAATTGTCAATAGTGATTGATTTTCATATTTAGTACTTCCTTATCCCTCCTTCACTTCTTTTTCTTTCTTTTCCTTTGTTGGTTTGCCTGTTAAGTGTACTTCCTTTAAAATACTTGCAGGTTTTACTGCTCAACTTCAACAATTATTGCATATGCTTTTTATTTTCTCTATGGGAAGCAAGTACTCTGAATCAAAAGGTTAGCTAGCTACTTTTGTCTCATTGCTCTCATTTGATAATGACCAACATGAGTTGATTACTAGTACTTAACTTAAAATATCACTTAATAATTCAAGTTTTCCTAGTTCCATCAAGTCTATAAATCAAGTGTTTATCATACCTGAAATAGAAAGGTTACATGGAAATACAATTAGAAAGTGAATCAATAGAGATTTTCAAGCTATATATAACTAAATCCTTCTCCTTACTCAACAAGAATTTAAAATTAACTAAGCATTTGTTCATCTGAACCTCTTTGCCCTTGCTATTTGGAGAAACCTTGTACACTAGTTACGATGTTTTCTTCTTACAAATACGAGATATATGAGATTTATCTCTTTTCGGCTTTCAACCATGGTTACCAGCTTAAGGGGACAATAAAGCAACGTTGTTTATGATCTTTAGTTCGTTAACAAATTGTTCTTGTTCCTTGATTCAGAACGCGAAACTCATATAATGTCTATTAGAGTTACATGGTAACCATAGTTTCAACTATCCAAATCCATCATTAAAGACTTGAATCCATGATTAAAAACTTTAGTGTTGATCTAACATTTGAAAACTTAGACTTTGGCGCATTAATTCAATATGACAATCATAAAAAACAATTGTTAGGTCAAGCATTAAGCTCCATTAGACCGACTTTTATGCTGTGCAAATTCAGGTGCATGAATGTGTATCCTCTCACTCATAACCTTCCACTCTTTTAGAAAATCTAGTACACATTTCATGCTCAAAAAGTGGTCTTTGTCTACCCTTTATTGTCAACATTCCAATGACCTTGGTAGAAAATTGAAGGCCTACATATTCAGATCAGAGAAATGCACTTGCGACACATAGGCATTGATTTAACAAGTAAATGCATATATCACATTATCATATGTACGTAGTGAGGACCATCTTTTCTTAGAAAAGAATCATGCCTTTTCGATAAAAAGGTTACCCAACTAAAGGAAACTCATCTGATTAAAGGCTCTCCACGATGTACCTACACTTATCAGAAACTCATTTGATTGACGTATACAAGTAGAAAATCTTCATTTTTTAGAAATTTTGCATCATTTTTTAGTAATTTTGGATCATTTTATGGGGTTCACTACAAATGCGACACGTAAGCAAATTGGTTTTTGAAATTGTCATACCAATCACATTTCACGTCACATGCCAAGGAAAACATTAACATTAATATACATAGTGGTAGTCATATAGTTCTCACTTCTCACTACGTTTTCTTGGTAGCCATACTTCTGTTTTTTTGCCAGCCATACTTCTGTTTTTTTGCCATTCTTTTGTTTTATGAGTTCACATAAGGTGAGCAAATGCTTACACAATTGTGTGAATATAAGTGTTTTAAATGATATATTTTTTAATATCAATTTGTTATATTACATCTCTTAAAACATTCATACTCACATAATTACATGAGCAAGTGATCACGCTATTTTCTTCTTGTTTTATTGTTAGAAGGCTTCTATTGTCTTCTACTAATGATCTGAAAACTGAACTAGGACTAGAGGTTTACAAAAAGACCGCCTCGACTTGTGACAATCTATATTTATTTGAAAAAGATTAAGTCGGTCTATTGAGTTAAACAAGTCACCAGCTTATGAACAAAAAAATAAGGCCTTCTGAAGACTGCCGATCCAAGCCAGTCCTGGACTAGTTCTTAACTAGGCTTTTTCTATTTTTTTACTTTATTTATTTTACAATTTATAAGATTTTTAAATTCATTTTTTCTTATTAATTTTAAAAATAATTTTATTATGTTAGTAATTCATTATTCTTCTTATATTAAGTTAATATGTTATATGGTTAATTTATTAATATTCATTATTATATAGTTATTTTATTGTATAGTTATTTATATAATTATATATTATATAGTTAATAATATAGTTATATAATTAATAATATAGTTAATATAGTTACAATTTCTAATGGAAGACTTATATCTTCTGAGTTGTCACAAGACTTTTGAACTCGTCCTTGAAGATTGATTGGACTCATGCCAGTCTTTGATCAATATCAGTCCAACAATTGATCAGAACCGGATCAGTCTTCAACAAAAAAATTTAACTCTTTTGAGCCTTGCAGTCTTCCTAAAACCTAACCCAAGTCGGATCAGTCCGGTCTTTAAACAAACTTTGATCAGATCAAGTCCGGTCCAGGTAGGCCTCAGTACTTTTGGACATCTCTAACTAGGACTATACAAAAATGCTTCAAATGAGATTTAATTCTCTATTAATTAACTGGGATTTGGTAATCCAATAAGTATTAAGTAAATCATTCTGTTGATAGTTCCCCCAGGGTGGCACCCGGGGGAGGGCGGCAGCGGCGGTTTGGGTGTTCATCAAGCTTTGAAGGAGAAAATCAATCATCAAAGTAAGATGGACCACTTGCAGTAAGATAAAGATCAATAAATTCCAGCTAACTGATTATCCCTGATCAGACAAATTACCATTTATTCAAAATTGACAGTGAATAATTTTCCCAACCTAACAAGATGCCAAATGAAAACATCAAGTGTCAAAGTCAACATTGTTCCATGGTAAATATATGTGCATATAGCTCCTGAGAGGTTTGACTAAAGAAACGCCTTTATGTTGATTCATATTATTCGTTAATTCAGATTGTCGTATGTACAAATGCAATTACTCAACTGCTAATCACCTATTCATTCGTAATTTCTTGAACTATTTCTCAGTAAGGAATTTTCTGTAGGATTGATTCGCACAATTATGTTCATCCGACATTCATAAGAGGCTAATTTCATGCATTTAATTTCTAAAACATTTAATCAACTCTAGATCTCATGCATGAAATGAACTAAAACATGTTGCATGCATTCATTATTCCCCAAATCTTGATCAAATATCAACACCAAGTTCGTATCATGTTTTACTTTTTTTTAGTATAACCTGTTATTTGTACGATCAAGGCTTCAAAGCCATAAATATCGGTTATGGCTATATAAGTCCAAACAGAGTTACCTAATTATCTAGGTCATCAAGTAAATCGCGAATCAGTTCTCACATCTCGATTCGTGATGGATTGACAGACTAATTCTGAATTCATTTACATATTATGAACAATTGTGATTTAGGGGTAATAAAAGCAATATCAATTGTATTATTAGGTTTATTAAATTTCAATCAAAATATAAATACATAATTATCTTTAAATAATAAGGTTTTATATAGATACTAGGGACTATGGACATAAATGTAGGCACAGTAAAACACACAAGCATACCAAAAATCCAACTAATATAACTATTAAATTTATTCCCGACAAATCACTTACAAATATTTTAGCATATCACGTACGATATACATGTATTTGTAATGCGTATCAAAACATACTGCTAATCATGGAACACTGGTCCAAAATCCAAACAATGCCAATATTCATTACAAAACTGCAATTAATATGTATTTTCCTATATTAAACAATTACACATCGTTCGTGGACTTAGGCGTCAACTCTCTTTTCAAACACGAAATGGAATTGTATAGATAGTGGTGTCATCTGTCCCTTCACCCCATCATACATGAACAATTAAACTCATTATGTCAAAGACTCTTTACAAAATGAATTCCGAAGTCTACAAAAAGAGGCTAATTATAAGATTTAGTTTATCTAAATAGTTACAGTTAAGCGCATTATCTAATAATTTGATCGAGTGACAAACACAAATTTGGTCATGTTTAACATAGATTATTTTAAAACAGTTTAAAGTTTATTGTTAAATTAAATTAAGTTACAAGTTGTAAAAAAAATATTGATTTGTTTTTTTCAAATAAATTAAAATATTATTGTACTCAACTTATACTTTTTTTAAAATTAACTAAAACAAACACTATTAAAATAATTTATTTTTTAAAATAAGCTATTATCTGCTAGGATAACTAATCCCAACCAGGCCCTTTGCATTTTATGTCTATATATCAAGAAACCGGAGTCTGTGTTCATGACAATTGCCTTCCAAATTACGCAACTTATCAATGAATGAACTCTGATGACTTGTGCTACGGTAAATCCATACAAATTTTCAGCATTCTAGCCCAAATTTTGAATCGGATTACACGTTTCGTTTGATCATAACTTAATTGAATCAATAAAGGTGCATACAAAATGATCAAACAGTAGAAGTTTATCTGATTTTGGGTCGTCAAGAATCATCTTACTCATAAATTAAAATAATAGAGAGAATTTTCAAGGGACATGCACAAACAATTCCAAAACATGAGGAGATAGATGTTTTCATCAATGGAACATAATTAAGCTGGACAAACTAGCTAGATTATACATGAGAAATAATATACACACAGAAAGGTACATAAATAATGCATACCAGACATAAAGAAATTAACCTCTTAAATCCTTTGAGTCTTCTTCTTTATTTAGTACATAAGATGTACCAAAGGACTTAATCATCCATGTAGCTAGATTTAATTGTTATCCCTCCCACAATTTGCCATAAAACTGAAAGTCGGTGAATTGATGCTGCAAATAAATTATGTTCTGATCAGAATACTACTAAATGATATATAACTTGCATCAAAATGTGCTGATTAACATATATATATATATATATATATATATATATATATATTTTTTTTTTTTTTTTTTTTTTTTTTTTACCTCATCAGAAATTCCTGAATTGTGCTGATAGTTGTAGAAGGGAGATGGGCTCCAATTGCCATTTACGAATAAAGAATCACCAACAGTTCCCTCTCTAGTCCCTTGAGTTTGCTGTCTTTGCTCGCGATGGTTTGGTATTCCTTGAACCTCAAATGAAGGCGGATTATTCTTGTTACCAACTGATTCTTCGCCATTTTCAAAGGTACTCCAAGACCCTAAGTTGGCTGCTTTTGTACAATAATGTTTCGATTGATCACCTAGCTGCCGCTTATTCTTTTCCCTTGTTCTTTCCCT
Organism: Pittosporum tobira; assembly: GCA_032359685.1. NCBI lineage: Eukaryota > Viridiplantae > Streptophyta > Magnoliopsida > Apiales > Pittosporaceae > Pittosporum > Pittosporum tobira. The sequence continues at coordinate 15,138 of JAUMHB010043887.1, forward strand.
TGCTCTTGCTCTCTTCTTTTCCCTTGATTCCTTTACAACAGGATGAAATGTTGCTTTTCGAACCCCTTTAACCTTCTTCTCTTTAGGGCAAGTAGAGGTCATCACCGTCTTAGTTGCAATCTCCGGCTCATTGGACAAAACTTCCCACTCAGAAATTGAAGAAGCACCACTATTTGAGACGATACTCGAGCTGTGTTCCATCTGAGGGAACCCTTTTGTGACTTCTTTGATGGCAATTTTCGATTTCGTGAGCAGCCACTCAACAGTTTTACTAGCCTTATCAAATCCCAGCATATCTTGTAATCCAAAAAATTTTCTTGCAACATCAAGTGAAAGCCTCATTCTTCTGTCTCTCGGGCCATGAGCCGTGTTGATCTTGCTGTGACGATCTTTCTTGTACGATCTCTTTCGTGGGATTTGCTGATTATTGCCTCCGTTTAATAAGTTCTTCTTAATGACACCATTTCTGGTACAGTCTGCCATGTTTGGGACGACAATAGTCTCATTAGCTTCTACCACGTCTTGATCATTTTGATGTAAAATGTCATGGAACTGCTGAAGATAAACGGCCTCATCTTCGTAGTGGATTAGGGGAGAAGGAAGGTGGAACAAGTAAGAAGAAGAGGAAAGATCTTGGATTCTTGAACTTGGGTTGGTGTCAAAATCAGAAAAGGTAGTATTTGCATTGCTATTTGAGGTGTACATATTGAGCTATATCCCTTGGTTTAAACTTGGGAGTACTTTAGTGGCTATTTTAGTACTAGTAGTACTAGAGCTGAGAAAGACAGATTGATTGAGTTGTTGATCGATTTTCCTCTCCTTCGTGAAAGAGCTTCATCTTGCTTTACATCATTCTTTTAAATTGAGGTCTCTGCAAGAACCAAAAGATCATGAAAAAGACTGATCAATAAGTTCACCATATATAAATGAGATTTTCCCCAAGTGTGAATGCATTAACATGTGAGAGAGTACTGAGAAATAGAGAGATTCCCAGCCTTTCAATTTGCTATTAGGGTAGTAGTTCAAGAAGGCCTGAGAATGACAGCCAAATACATTGAATGTGTATATTTTGCGTGTTGAGTGTTTGTGTCTGTGTAAGACATACATATATGTATACATAGATAAGAGCTTAACTCATACATAGATAAGGGCTTAACTCACCTCATTCTATCAAGACTTGGAGTATGAGAATGACAGCCAAGCACTGAATATGTATAGTTTGTGTGTGAGTGTATGTTGTGTTTTGTGTGTGTATAGAGAGAAAAAAAAAAAAAAAAAAAAAAAAAAAAAAAAATGAATTTATTGTAGAGGTATTGGAGCAATTATTTTCCTTGTAATCTTTACTCAGAGAACAAAGTTGGCCCTATCTATCTACTTAACTTGTGCTTGGTGTTGGGGCCATGAAAGGAAAGAATCACAAATGTCATGGGAAGTGAGTGGATAGGAAGCACTTCTTGTTGTGCCCCTTCACGTGATAGCAGGTGAGAGTTTTGACAAGGCCCCCATAACTTTATTTAGAAAGCAACCCTTGCACTTAATCATTATCATCAAAAATTTGCTTGGATTCCATTTTCAAGGAACCCTTCCACTTTGAGAAAGATAAGGAAAGAGAAGGGGAGGGAGAGCGACAGCTCTAGATAGGGGTATAGTCTAGGGTTTGTGTTGAGGGTTGGGTTTATTTTTGGGCGCATTACACCTTTTATCCTCTCAAATATGCATAGGACCGCACTTTAGAGAGTCCATTAAGTTTCAACTGCAGTGAGTTGGATTTCACAATTATAAGAAATAATTACTCTTTCAATTACAGAGACAGAGTATGTCAGCCAAGTAAATAGATGATTTGGCTTTAGAGATTTATGGAAGATTTGTGTAGGAAATAAGATACACATGCCTTTCGTTTGAGGACTAAGCATGTTTAGCTAAGGTCTCACTTCGTTCGTTTAGTCTTAGAAGGAGAAATGAAACTTGACAAGGTTGATGGGAGCAGATAAACAACAAACGCATTCACAGAGATTGTGGACAATAGGAAGTTGAGCCTTTGCCCAACTTCGATTAATCCCAGATGATGATTGATAAAGGGCATGATAGATCATGAAGATATTCAGTGAAGTACAGATATCAACATTCACCAAGTGGAAGATTATTGGATATGGTTTATACTATACAAGTGGAGTATAACAAATCATTCGGAACGATATATCACCATGTACGGCATATTGTCGGAGTTGCTTAAGGGCAATATTGTAGTTTTTGTTGATTAGAGTTTTCCTTGTATCGTTATATAAGGATACAATGATCTACTAGTTTTGTATCTTTTGTGACCACTATAATTTTTGACTATTGTGGTTTCCACATGAAATCCTTATATTTTTGTGTCATTGTTCTCTTTCAATTTTGTAAGAACTCAATATTTTCAACATGTTATGAAATTTATTTATTTTTAATAGTATGGTATTTTAGAGATAAAATAAATTGTAGGGTGCTAAATACAAATATTGGTTTTCGACAAAAAGAATGTCAACGTTAAAGTTATGGAATATTTGTTCCTGTACTGTGCGCCGCAAAGTATTTGTGGATCCCACAACAGAATACGTGTGGACCCCACAACCGAAAACGTGTGGACCCCACTAATATTCGTCGGACAACTTTTGAGATACCCTAAAACTCAAATGGTCAATAATTGTTGGTCTGTCACTTTCCACTGTATTATTACTCCGACAAATATTGCAACAGTAATATAAATAATTGTGTATATATATATATATATATACTTGATGTTGATGTATTATAAATAATTTTCTTCGATCAGTGTCAGCAATTATCAAATATACTAATATTATTTTA
>JAUMHB010043898.1:3557-13579 GCA_032359685.1 Pittosporum tobira
CTACTGCGAGGCTTGGTTAATATGCTAATTGATATAAAAGGAATTCGTGCATGCTTAGTGGTGATAGTTATGCTATTGGCGTATTATATATTGAAAGGGTTAAATATATATTTGTCCATTGTATTATGTCTCTTTTTACAAATATAATATTGTATTAATTTTTTTTTACAAACTCATCACTGCACCAAATATTTTTAATAATCAGTCACTTTTTTTGTTAATTCAAGGGACTATTCAGGCAAAAAATATATAGTACAGTGATGAGTTTACAAATAAAATAAAGTACAATGATAAGTTTGTTAAAAATATATAGTGCAATGATGTGTTTTTTTAAAAAAAAATTATAAAATCATAAATTTGTAAAAAAAGACATAATATAGTAAAAAATTATACATTTAACCCCATATTGAAAAGTGCTTTTATAATGTGCAGAATCGTTTTTTTAAGGTTATAGCATGCTCTCGTTGTTCGAACTTTAAAGTTACTATAATTTAGTAACCTTAGTTTTTGCCTTCTATAAGCAGATTTGTTTTTCTTATGCTATTAATTGGTTTCTAGTGTTTTGAAATCTGATTACATATCCTGGTATACTCTGTGTTGTAGGCTAATTTCAGAAAAAATTTCCAACAATTACAACTTTTTAGAACTTTTTAAGCAACTTTGAAAAACTGCTGGTTGGCTTTTGCTGTATGGAATTTCCAGGGACAGGGATGTCAAAAACAAGGGCTCGGTGTTACAAAAAATGGTAAAAAGAACCAAACTCCTATCCACTCGGCCCAATAGACGTTGGTAAGGACTTGGTGTTACAGTGCACATTAGGCTTCCATCATCACCCTTCCCAATAAGATTCCCCAATCATGCCAACATTGAGCGTTGGGTTTGAACAATAACCTTTTAATTTCCTTGAGAACAATGCCATTTTGAAACTGAAGCCGCCCAAAAGCTGAAAAATGGACGGTCTTACCTAGTTGCACGATAGTACGACACAGAAAAGAGAAGACTAAATTTTTTTACTTTTGAATGATTTTGCTGTGTAATAGATTTTTATCAAGTCTAATGCAGATTGTGACTTTTAAGAACCGGCATGACCATTTAGGCCTACATAATTAGAACTCAGATTATGGAGCAGCAGAGTTTACTCTTTGGTTTATACCTGCAACTTTGGATCGTACTTGCATTTTGACCACTTTCCATGAATTATAAAATATTTCTTTTCCCTTCTATAAACAGTTTATTTTGTCCTCAATCAAGCCTTTTCACATGGGACTTGGGAGGCCTTACTTTGAGTACAGGATTTTTCTCAAAGAAATTGGCTGGCCGAAGCTCAAATCCGCCACTCAATGTAGGCATGATTGGAAAATCTTCTTGGTAAGGAACATGATGAAACCCCAACGTGTACCATAACACAATGTCCTTGTTCTCAATTTCCCTATTCCTGCATAAAAAAGCATCTCATTTGTAAGGATGAAAAAATCCACAACGTAAATAATGATACTATAAACTGACACAATGTCCTCAAATTTAATATGACAGTTTTACTATCATTTTACCACCACTAATTAGGCAACCATTACATTTAGGGGTAAAGATGGAAAATATAAATTTACTAAAATATGCAATATTTTTATAGAACAAAGGGACTCCTTACTGTTATATACCTGAGGCTCCATGCGGCAATACTGTCGTCCCCATGACTCTGATCAGCAAATAGCCCTGCTGCCCATTTTTCAGAAATGTTATACGGTGTCACCCACACGTTGTACTTAGTGAAGCCCCCACGAATTTCCTCATAATCATCATCCGATAAAAGCGACCTCGCCATGGCTCCCGGGATCAGACGATACCCAATCTGATTCCCCACCTTAGTCTTCTTGTTAGGATTCACAACTAAGAGCTCAGCTGCTTTCGAGCCAAGCTGAATTCTTGCATCAGACTCCATTTTAGCGGTTTCGCTAACAACCTTCCAGTAGCTCTTCCTTGGTGATGTGGGGTCAGTCGTTCGGGCAGTCCGCAAGTTAGTCTTAACAAAGGAGTTGGAATCACCATCCACATCAAGATCAAGATGGTAGATGAGGAAGTGATCGTGGTGCACACCCAATGTGTTCTCTGTTAATAATGTACCGTAAACTTCCCCTTTTATCTGGTCTCTATGAGTGTAAATTGATCCCCTCACTTCTAATAAACCTGTTAGACCAACCTGTGTAGAGAAAGCAAGATTTAAATTCAAGTACCATGTTATATAGATCATTTAGACTACGTTGAGAATTATAATCAAAAATAAAATTGCGAGATTGAGAAAAACAAGAATTGACTTGACAAAGAAAATTAGCAATAGGATAAGGAATTACCGTGACTTTAATTGATCCACTTTGCTTGAATTCCCAATCTACAATATAGTCATAGTTTCCAACTGCTGAAACCATCCTCACTACCAAGTTCACCTCTGGTCTAACCTCTGTTATCTGCAGGAAAAAGTTACTCTCTCTGTTAAAAAATTAAAGAGTTAAACCTTTGGTTCATCCCAATATTAAAGATAGATGCTTATTTTAGAAGATAAAAGATCATGATATGTCTAGCTTTATCCACAAAGTTACACAGCCGCCAACACAGATGCCTTCACTGATAACGCCATCCACCCACAAAGTTAAGTTTTAGGGGGAAATATTGTACTTAAAAAGTTGCCCATAAAAACTTGGTTTTTTAAGATGTCTCTAATTTTGTTGGAAGGGAGATAGTAATACCTATCCAAACTTTCTATGTTTCTCCCATTTCAACATCATGTTGCAAGTTTTGTGAGTTCCTCTAACATGGTTCTTTGACAAAGCATATGGATAACAAAAGGCCTCATGGAAAAGGGGCCTCTAAAAATGTAAATTCCAGCACAAGTTGACTAAAGGCCTCTACGCATTTTATGTTTCTCTGAAAATCATGCAAAATGTCGCCCCAAAATAAATTTATATAAAAAAAATTAATAAATAAATAAATAAATAAAACATTTTTCCCTGCCTGATTCTCTCAAAAATGTCACTAGGGCACACTTTGGCAATTCACTTACTCGTTTCCCTGGAATTGTTCCTTCTGTGTGGCGCCACATTACATCTCCAGCATTACGCTCAAAAACACAGAATACATTTGATATTAATACTGGAGTTCCATCCTGTCCAGTAAAGTAGCCATCAATGAACATTGCATTTTCTGGACAGTCACCCAATGGTTCGAGTGGCACTGCACAGAGACCAAACCCATACTCACCAGCATCAAGAAATGTCCTATAATACCATTCCTCGGTTAAATCCATGTAAGGCACAAAGAGCTCGGATAGAAATCCTCTATATAGTACACGACGACTTTCATCCTTCTCAAGATCATAGACTGATGCTAATGATATAACTGGACCAGCTCTTATGTCAAAAGCTAGATGGAACTCCCAATTAGCCCACCTAAGTTTGCCAGTTTCGTGACAAAAATATTATTTATCATCAATGGTAAGTATAAAATTTGATTTGAAATGGTACTACTTCTAGACGACAACATAGACTCATTTATAAGTTTATTTTGTTTAAAATAAGCCCATTTTTATTGTATATCCTTAATATTTGCACAAAATTTTACTATTACAATTTCAGTACTACGTATGTTCAATTACTACATGTGCATTAGACGAAATTCATATAATTGATGATATTCAATCCATATGTTATGCTTGCAGGAAAATAAAGAAATTGAACTCATTCCCCTCCAATTGGGACATTGCCTTCTCATAAATATTGCTCATCTATTGTCCCTAAATCCTTTTAATATGCAAATTGGAAAGAATAATTCACATTTCAGAAAATTGGTCAGCAATTTTTACCTGATTGTATGTCCCTTAATGGTGAAACTTGGTCCATCAGGTTGCAAAATTTTCACCCCCTTCAAGCTTGGAAAGAAAGGCGGCTTCTGCTCCGACGCTCTATAATCTGTTCCATTACCGCTTGGAACAGGAATCATCACTCTATCCCGAAAATCGGTAATCTTCATTTCATCGAGATCAACAGTAACAGTCACTCCCTCAATAGGCCTCATGTACAAATTAACAGTCCCATCTAAATAATAACACATAACTCTAACAACCCTTTTACTTCTCCTCCCCTTGTCTCCATACCACCCAATAGTAAAACTCCCACACACTACTTCCTCTATCTTAAGTCCCCTTTTGCTAATTGAAGCCAAAAATGGTGGGTATTTTAGTGGTAAGGAATTAGCGGCAAACTGTTCTTCAAAATTGAGTAAAGGGTAGCCATGGCCATGGTAGATTTTGTCGGAAATGATTGAATTTGATGATAAATCGGCAATGATTTCATGGGTTGCGTCATTGATTCGGGCGATAATAAAGGCTTGGCGAGGTGGGTTTTTGGCGGGGTGGTGGGATAGCCAGGACAAGATCTTTGGTTTGTCGGGTTCATGTAAGGCTACATAGTGATATGTTAGGTTGGGGTACTTGTTGGTTTTGAGTATGACTTGGACTTGGGTGAGCTCTGAGAGAGTGAGAGGGTCTAGTGGATGGTAGTGATCATGGTTGCTTGTAGTGAGAAACAAGATGGGGAGGAGAGAGAGGATGAAGAAGAGGGGGAGCTTGAAGGTTGAAGCAGTAGCAGTAGCCATGGATGGACGAGCACAAAGTGGTCTAGTGTTCTTGCATATATAGTATTATTAAACGTTCCAAATGAATTTGGCAAGGATAACTTTTGAGCGGCCACTTATTTTAAAATAATTTAAAATTTATTATAAAATTATAATAAATTATAAATTAAAAAAATTATTTAATAATTAATTTTTTAAAATTAATTAATAATATAAGTTATAATTTTTTTAAATTAATAAAAATAATTAATTTTAATATAATTAATTTTTAAAAATAAATCATAATCAATTTTAATAAACTGAAACAGACCACTCATTTGCTTCCAACTTCTGTAATAGCCTGAGAAAACGACACACACACTGCCAACGGACAAGAAACAAGAGGCATTTTGAATTTATCAAGTTGATTTAAATTATTTTTATTAATTAAAATTTGTAATCAACAGAGCTCGGCCCCTCCAATGGTAAACCTGCCTTTATCTTGCAAATGAGAATTTGAGCTAGGCGGAACTCATTCCAAGTAGTCCATTTGACACCGTTTAGTGCTTCGTACCAAGGTAATTGGTTTGTAGTTTAAATTTAATTAAATTTTTATTAAAATTAAATTTAAATTATAAATTTATTTTTTTAATTTAAATTTATTTTATCAAATATATTTTTATTATCAAATATAATTTTTTGTTATATTTGAATTTCATAATCTATAAACGCAAAAACAAAGTTACACTTCATAAATTTGGGATCTATATATAATTGTTCTTTGAGTTGACTAAGTAAAATGCAAAACACACCTCTAAGTTTACACTTGTGTGACAAATGCCCCCTGACTTTAAGAAATCACTAAAACTGTCACCTCAATTTATGATTCATGTGCGACTTTAACGTCGGTCTCATTTCCGTCCAGAAAATTAACAGGGCCGGTAGTCAACAAGGAGCAAGACCAGATTTTCATTAAAAATAAAATTTCTATGTGCAGATCGCATCCCTAAGAGATTCTGGAGGGAAAACGACACCCCATTTCCCTTTATTTCTTTTCGATCGCCTTATAAATACATAAGCAAGCCACAAATCATCCTGCCACCAAAACCTAAAGTGTATAGCATATATTAACAAATAAATTATCTCCTTAAAATCATCATGGATGTTCCTTGTGGGTGCATGAAGAAAGCCAAGGTTATCACCTCATGGACAAAGTATAACCCAGGTTGCATATTCTTGGCTTGTGCATAAGAGGTAAAAGAAAAAAGTTACAATTTTTTCTTATAATCAGACTCTTGTATGCCTAGATATACATTAACATGTCAAACCTCAATTTCAAGTGGAGCCTTGTGGGTTTTTTGAGTGGGTTGACCCTCCAATGTGTCCCAGAGGTGTGAAAATCATATCTAGTCTCTTGTAAAAAATCAATAGGTTAGAACAAGAACTTCTTGAGGTGCGAAAAAGGGAGAAGAAGACTAGAATGAAATGTATTAGTGTTGTGGTTGTGGGCATTTGCCTGTGGTACTTTTTAGGTTGAATGAATTGTAAAAAAAATGGCTGATAAACCTTATCAGGTCATTTAGATACCCAATTTTGTAAAAATATTAAGTATTAGGGTTTTGTCATTTATTTTTATTTGTTTGTCTATGTAATTATATGAATTCTAATTAAGGCATGAAGGTACCATAATGCTATGCTCTATTGTTATTTCTGGGAATGATGAAGTATGCTCTTGTTTGTCTATATTATTGAACGTATGATCTATTTTCTGGGAACTTGTAAACCTGAAAAACTCCTATAAACTAACAAACAAGGAAAAAAAATACAAAATCAACATCAAGTACCCCTATCATAACCAGGCTAAGAAAAAAAATTGGGAATCATTTCCAAACTGACAAACCTGTAAATTACCAATAAGAAAAGACAAAATTGACAATTAATTATTTCTTGGTAAACCTATAAACTACCAAGTACCAACTGGGAATGACAAAACTGACAGTTATTATAAACTGGTAAACATGTAAACAACAAAACAGACAACTACTGAAAATTTAGATCAACTAGTAAACATGTAAAGTACAAATTAAATTAAGTCGTATTGATACCAATTAAATTAAGATCCTAAACATGCATAAAATCAAACTCATATCCCATAAAAACATAATTCTCAGTCTTAAATGACATTAACAAACATAATGCCCAACGAAAAATAACATAATCCAACAAACATGCATAAAATTATTACAAATCAATCTCATTTCTTGGCCTTTTCATCCTTAGTTGATGGAGTTAACCTTAAAACTTTTGGAAATTGTTCTTGAACCTCTAGGTGTTGACCTTGATCCTCTGTGTATTGACCCTCTGCGTATTGACCCTTGCATTCCTTCCTTAAGGTTGTTAATAATGACATATTGCTTCCCATTCTTGTTAATCACCTTAAGCCAAGTTTTAACCGTCTGTGTGATAAAAAAAACTTCCCATGTGCTGAATTGGTGGAGTTGGAGTAGACCTTGTTTGTGACCTTGGTCTTCCAGTAGCACTTGCAGTTGGCCTAGATGTAGGGTTTTGGATCCAAGAATGATGCGGAATTAAAACATATGATCTGAATCCCAGGAATCATGTGCATATTAAAACCGAATATAGGTTTGAATTATACCTAAATAGATTTCGAGGGAGATGAGAGAAACGGTTGCGTCTGAATCAGTGTGTCAATTGTTACGCCTCTACCGGTATCCACACATATGAACTAAGCTCGAGCATTGTGCGTGCTAGCGTAGTTCTCTGGTTTCCTTCTCACTTAGTCTCGTGCTAACGTAGTTCTCTGGTTTCCTTCTCACTTAGTCTCTCAATTGTGCAGCAATTATTGTTTGGATTATGGTTGCTTCAAAAGAGTGTTTGTCACTTTGTAATCTGCCCCTTTAAATATAGATATAAGAGAGAACAAAATTCCCCTTTAAATAGAGATATAAGAGAGAACGACGAAACCCTAGCTGTCAGGCTCAATATGTTATAAGCCCAGTTCGCTTACAACCTGTTTGTAAGTTCTATATTCCATGAAAAAGAAAGGAAAAGGACTGAAAAATAAAATTTTCTGTCCTTTTCCAGTGTTTGTGTGTTTTCTGGAGTATGAGAAAAGAACTGAAAAGAGATGAAAAGTTGCCCAGTTTTTTGGCCAACTTTTCTTGTCAAAATCGACCGAAAATGGCAAGAAAAGAAACTGGACAAGCTGGATATTCAATAATGCCCATACTCTCCTCACTTTATAATACAATAATTTTTTATTTACATGGCATATCCCATTGCATTACCCTAATCTGTAAAGACAACAATTGCTCTCTGTGCAACAAGAAATTGGACGACAGTAGGTATGCTAGGATGACCAACTTCGTTGCTCCATCTCTCAAATAAAAGCCAAATATTCTTGGCTCCATCTTCGATCTGGTAATTTCATACTAATATCGAGCTAGTTAAAAGGTCTGTTAATTCAAAGGGATGGAGGAGGAGGAGCGCTGGTGTAGATGGAGGAGGAAGAGCACTGGTATTTATCCATACACACCGTAAAAGAGAGATGATAGCGTAAAATTGATATTTCATAAATATCTGAACTGGATATTGGGGGATAAGATAAATGTTTTGGGGGTGAGAGTTTGTTGGTTGGTTGCTACAAGGAAAAAAAATTAAAATAGAAAAAAAGAGTTTTTGTTTGTTGTACTTTTCGGATGACATCAAAGAGCAGAGTATATGAAGAACTTCAAAAATACTTGTTGTTCATTTTAAAATATACTAGTAGAAGTAATGAGGGTATAATGGTAAATTATTAGTTTTATTTTCTTTTCTTTTTAACTCACAAACACAAGAAAATAAAATTGTTAAATTTTTTGTTACAAACTCATAAACACCAGAAAAGAAAACTTATAATTTTTTGTTCTTTTCTTTTCTTTTCTAACTTAAGTTTTCTCTTCTTTTCTTTTCTGTCAAAACTCGTAAACGAAGCGTTAGTGTGCAACCCTATAGATTCACCTAATATTAGTAGTAGGCGCAAAACTCTTTTTTGGCCCACAAGTCATAAGTGACCTCTAGCAATACATTATAATTACCTAAATTAGGTGAAGATCTATTTTTCCAATACAATCTTATCCACAACTAATAATCGAGTACTATTTATGTTTGGTTCCTAGGACATATCGGTAGAAACTAAGGGTTGACTTGATGTTTGACTTTGATTTGCAGCACCTCTTGTAGTCCTAGGCCTCTTAAATGGTTGAGATGTGGCTTTCTTTGCTGATGGAACATCATAATTTTCTGAAGTCATTTATATCACCCCTTGTAGTCCTAGGCCTCTTAAATGGTTGAGATATGGTTTTCTTTGCTGATGGAGCATCATAATTTTCTGATTGAACCACATTATTTTCTTGGGGAGCCACATTACTTGGCCTTTTTTATTGGAGTCAGTGCCTTCCTTTTAACCTATATAATAAAGTAAAAAGACCAATATCACAATATAAATAAACACAAGATTTCTCATTAAAAAATTATTAAATATCCTTACAATCAAATTCTGATGTATTCTTAGTGATCTTGGAGTTTGTGGCACTGGAGCAAGGGTTGGTTCCTGCTAGAATTGATTATTAAATATAAAATATTAGATTATAAAAATTTAAATATAAATTATTAGATTATGAAAAAATAAATATAAAATATTAGATTATGAAATACTAAATATCAAATATTAGATTATTTAATATTTAATATTTCTAATACTTAATATTTAATATTACCTATTAGATTATTAAATATTTAATATTACCTCATCAAATATATTGTAGTGGTGTTAGGACCTTAATTATCAGGTAATTACTTCTTACATCCCTTTTTGTTATGTCCACACTCCCTGCACCTTTTACATCTGACCTTGTAACCTTTTCTTAAAAGTTTGTGGGGATTATCTTCCTTATTAGTAACACTTTTCCTTCTAGCCTTTGCTAGCTTTTCAGTTTGTGCCTTATATTCTGGTGGCAAGAAACATGCATGCATTACCCGTCGGTGTCCAATGCTCACTTGATGGAAGTGGCTCGATAATACCTACATAGATTTTTTTTGTGATTATCTATTTTGTAGCAATCATGAACATAGACACATAGTCAATGGGATCCTCAATGTTTGCAAAAATGACACATATAGCATGGGCACAAGGTATGCCAATTAAGGCCCATTTCCTACAAGTGTAGTGACTCTAATTCAAATCAACCTCCAACTACAATCCAATAATTAACTTTATCTCATATTTTTCATAGCCAATATAAGTGGCAATCCCTTGAATCAACCTTCAAGCACTCTAATTTCTCTTGTATTGTATGACAAATGACCTTTAAAAAAAATTAATTATTAAAAAATTAATTAAATAATAATAATAATAATAA
>JAUMHB010043920.1:2676-17972 GCA_032359685.1 Pittosporum tobira
GAACTGTATATTGATAATTGTCAACAACCTCAAAACTGCCTGCTTTGTGATCTTCAAGGATGGTGAAGCAGCTGCCGAGGAGGCAAAGAAAAGTAACCATGTCCAGCGGAAAATTGAGAAGCGTCAAGAGGACCGTAAGATTGATTCGCACATTGAAGAGCAATTTGGAGGTGGCCGTCTCTTAGCTGCAATTTCATCACGACCTGGCCAATGTGGTCGCGCTGATGGGTAAGTGATTGTTATTTTTTATAGATATTTTAATTTGCTTCAGAAAATGAAATGTCGCAGACTCCAATCAAAATTTCGAAATGGCCAATGATTCTCCTTTTCCCATTTTTCTCACATCCTTTATATTAACCCAAATAGTTTAATTGGAAGATCATGCCAACGTTCTGACATGATCTTGCAATGAAACTATTTGGTCTTTTTTTAACGAATTATTATTGTCTTTGTATGCTGATTGCTGAATGGTTATTTTCACTCTTACATCCATAAAAATTTTGGGTTTTCTCAACTTATTTTGACAGATACATCCTAGAGGGTAAGGAGCTTGAGTTCTACATGAAGAAGCTCCAAAGAAAGAAGGGAAAGGGTGCCACAGCTTGAAAGTGTCTCACCTGAATGATGTCTGAAGGCAGAATATTCTCTTTATCTTTATTTTTACTCTAGACATTGAACTAAAGAACTATTCGCCTCCTGTCCTAGTTTGCTTTTTTTTTATAATGTTGGTGTTTGAGGAGAATGTTAACTTTTTTTATCAAAAATCTTTTAGGACTTAATTTCAGTTTTAATTAAGTTTTTGTTATATATGCTTCTGCCATCTCGTGAAAAGCATCTAATTTTTCAATGCTAAAACTGTCTAAGGCGTTAATTTGGTACAAGCGTGGGTTGATTGACAGCTCGAGTCTCTCTAATTGCCTATAACTTGAATGCGAGTGGTTTGCTTATCTGTGTTTATTTCACTCTTTGTTTAGCGGGGTTTATGATTATCAACTATAAAACGGGCTCCCAAGTGGTATTTTTGAGAACAAGTAACAATTATTTTTTCACATATTCTATGACCGAATAATTTTAATTACCGTGAGTTGCATGAAACGATAAGTAGCTTAAATCCTTAGTTAGAATACGTAGCGTGTGCACAGCTGTACTCATTTAAGGTCAATTTTTCTTGACAGTTTGTTTATCTATATAGATGCTGGTCCATAACATAAGAGGACTTCAAACGCTTTGAAAAGCCAACAAATCACAAGATGTAGGAGCTAAAGAATAATTGTCAGCTTGTACCAAAATTGTCTTGTGATTGTGGGACGAAAATTATACAGACTGTTGCAGAGACAATTTTACGGTAAGTGGTAAAATATATATTATTTTTAGCAGTAATTGGATAGTAAGAGATGGACGACCTAGATGTAAAGGAGGCTTCTACTAAGGGGTCCATAGCCATTACCAGACCCTGTATATATATATAGATACAGCTTTTCATTATTCACTTCCTATTTAATTGCAGTTTTAACCGAATTGGTACGGTCAGAGCCTCAGAGGCGCAACATCAATAATTGATCAGTCCTGCACCAATCGTCTCATGATATCAACAGCTTGAAAAATTAATCCTAGGAGGAGGATATTGAGCACAAAATGGAGGAGAATGAAACCATTGGATATGATGCGAATGAACTCGCTACAACTAATTAATGACAAGATCCTCATTATATTATTTATTTATTTTGCTCTCTTATTACAATTTTGAAAGAGAGCTAGTTAGCCAACATTTGTTGCTATGTTTGTCGTCACATTCCTTTTGATCTTTTGCACCAACACTGCCCAGAGAATACAGCACGGTGCCTGATAAGACCTGCACTCATTATTCCAAGGATTTGTCAACAAGACATTCAATTTAGTTAAGACCTCACAAGTATTATCGAACTTTCAGAACTACTACTCATTTATAAAGACCAGTTCAAAGTCAACTCGCAAAGCTATCAAATTTTCTATTAACTGTACGGGGAGCATATCCAACAAAATGCATCAGCAGAGTACTAAAATTATTTCAGTTGAACATGATACAAAATAGGTGCAGAACATGTATTGCTCGACCTTACCATTATTCATTGGCACAACGAATCATTGATAAAACATAGAATTCCAAACTGTTCGAGGATTAAAAGTAGATGTACCTAATGCTTAGACACATTTAGCAACTGTCAGTATTAAGTTGATTGAACTCGTTTACGGTCTTCTACATGGCTAGAGATTGAGGGAACAGGGAAAGTTCAACATGTTGATACATTAGTTCCTTCACGTGTTTGCACATTTTCTTTCAATTCACGCAACTCTTTCATATAATACATATAAATATTTAACTACTGAATGTAGTTTATAATCATTTAAAGTTGTAAAAGTAAGAGAAAGGAAATGGCTAAGCGGAGGACCAGCAACGGTTAGTGTTTCAAAATAAAAGGTCGGGTGACCCTTTACTTTAGAGGGAGGGGGTGATCAGCCACACTGAGACTAAGACCGAAATCGAATTCGAATCGAATAGCTGAGACCACAATCACTCCTCTTTTTCTGCTTTAAGAGCTACAAGGCTTCTCGAGAACATAGATTACTTTATGTAGAAAGAAGTGTTACTAACTAAGAAGAATGGTTGGGAAGTTAAGCTCCTTAGAAAGGATTGCCCTATTTGACTCGGTAATTTTGTTATTACCTTCCAATTTTAACCAAATCTGAAAATAGAACGCAATCTCAGTAACCACATCTCCACATGCTTACTTTCACCTCTTCTATAAAGTGAGCACACATTTTCAGACAGGTATTAACAAATTTATCCCTTTTCCCTTGAAAGAACGTACTTCAAGAAATTAGAAGATAGCAATCACCAGTTTCAACATAGAACCTCATAAATCAAATGAAAGAGAGTGGTGTAGACTGGTAGTTACTTGAACAATTGAAAATAAAAAAAAAATAGACAGCATAATAATATGATAATTTAACAATAAAGATTAAGAAGAAGCAAAAGCTCAATTCAGACGAATGCTAATAAATGTTTACACCACAAAGTTATTATCAACCATTTCATAGGGTTCTTATGGCCAAAATATTTTTCTTGATCAAAAGCACTTAACATGGCGTGCTCTACTGTATAGAAATAACATTTATAAAGGCAGAGGACAATGACACTTCAGAATCCTTTCAAGAGGACAATAACTAGGGAATTTCAAACAATGTATTCTCTAAGGAAATTAATTACTCAGTAATGTAACAACTTAATGAAGCGTACCAAGAGAATCAACAATCAGTGCACATTTACAGCTTGCCATATTTCTTTCTCAATCTCTCTCTGACAAAATCACTTCGAGCTTTGGTTCGAGCTTGTTGAGGCGCAACATTGACATATGAAAGATGCACACCAAGAGCAAATAGGGCAGCACCTCCAAGCAAGCCAGCCAAGTTCATAACCAACTTCTTCGGTGTAGAGGGATAGCAAACCACCATGACGTGTTTATTGATTTTGTGCCCTAGCTAGCAACAATCTCGAATAACTGAAACCAATAAAATCCCAGGCAGTGGCATTTAAGGAGAGATTAAAACGTAAAATCAAACAGTTAAATAGTATAATATACAGATAGGAATTTTATCAAACAGTTTATAGGCGTCCTTCGTTCCTCCCTCAAAAGTACTAACTCCATAAACATAATTTCGTACAACTCAACAGGGTATGTATACATGCGAACATGCATTAAGAAATGTACATATAGATAAAAGTATGAAGAAGCTTCATACATCAATGGAAGCAAAAAAATTGAGTTGACTGGATTCGTTTTGCTATGCGCTGGTGTTGCGTCGTGTGAGATTTCCGGCAAGCAACACGAACCGTGGATAGATCTTTCGGTTCATATGTAATCTGGCCCATTTGATTGGTTTCATATAAAAGCCCAAATATTATTTATGTTATGCCGCATGGAACCGTGTCCAGGCCCAACGAAGTCCTCTGTGTGTGCTTTAAAGTGATCTATCTTCTAGTGTTAGGATGACTCATTACAAGAACTTTCTGCTTTTAAAAAAAAGTTTAATAGGATTAAAATATTTAGAGCTAGATTATACTAAAAATCATGGCCCATGTTCACATGAAAAAAACACAAAAAAACTAATACTATGAAAAATAGATTCATTGACGGAGATGGTGTCTATGCATAGCTATGATCATGAAATAGTATCAAAATAATAGCAATTTTATTTAAAATAGGTGACGTGACATAATTTTTGGGAGTTGCTACTTTTATATTTATTTCTTTGCATATATGATCCACAATTTATGACTTTGTTTGTTATACTCCATCTATTTTTAAATAATTATTTTTTTTTTAAAAATATTTAATTTAATTATTATTTTCACATTTCAAAGTAAAAGTCAAAGTATGGTTTTCTTTAATTTTATTCTCTTCTATTTTTTCAATAAGTTTTGTTCTAATAAATATTATTTTTTTTATTTATCCTTTATTATCTTTTTAAGTATCATACTCAAACTAATAAAATAATAATTAATTTTTTAATCCACGTGCATACCTCTAAAAATATAATTATTTAAAAATTAATAAAATAATTGATTAAAATATTAATCATATGTGTAAATAATAAAAAACATGTGAAATGAAATAGGCAAAAAGCACGCGAAAATAAATGCTCACAGCTAATGGACTCGGGGAAAGAGAGACATTGCTCAGACACCTAATCAATATGTATAAATAAACAAACATTAAGTCTATTTCATTTCACTTATTAAGTCTATTAATATGAGTTAATTAAATATTTTTGTTCACTCATTGAATCATTTTAAAATTATACAACTCAGTTTTTTGACACACAAATTTAATACTAGCGTAAATATTAGTATTAAATACAATAAATATAAATTAAATTAAATATATTCATATACATTAGTGTCTGTTCACATTTCTGCATAGATATGTAAATTGCTAGAAAATCATAGCATATTCTCTTGATTTTAATTTATTTACTACATTGACACTTAGTATTATTAATTTTAAATTTTAACTCGACCAAGTTGCTAACAAATTTGGTTGATTACTAATAAATTACATATTTAATGACATTACTCTATTCACATAATTTTTAAATATATACTGTATTACAATAATTCATAAGTTAAATACAATATATGTTATAGGTTAGTACATAAATTTAAATGATTTTTTTACAAAACTTCATTTGTAAATAAAATGTTATCCTTATTTGTTTCATTAAAAGAAAAGAAAAAATTGCTCACCGAACTAGCTAAAGAATTTTGACTCATTTCATTGTTGTAAACTTTTTAATATTATCCTATTTTATCACATAAAAATAGTAGTTAATTCACATGTAAATTTTTTTATTGATGCTTAAAAAAAATAACATTTTAGAAAAAAAAATATTTAAAAAAAATATTTTAAATTTAATATCAAATAATTTTATTTTTAAAAATAAATTGAACACATATATTGAAAGATCCTACTAATATGTTATGACATTTTAAAATCCAATAAATTATCTCAACAACTCATACATGCACACACATAAAAATATAAAATATTAATAAATATACATATGGTCCGGATAACGTCAAATATTCAAACTATTAAAATAATAATCACATTAACGAGCACAATAACTAAATCGATGGAAACGGAGTACTGTTTGACTATCGCAGTCAACCGCTGGTAGTACAACATGTTGTCACATTTAAACGCCCTACTCGAACATGCTAGATATCCCCATTACAGACGATATTTGCACCTGTAAAATTCTTTCCTAGTCAACGGACCACTTCCATGATTTTGTTGTCCACAGCTTTCAACCGGCTGCATCTCATGGTAAGTCCATACAAACCATTTGACACCAGGTAGACAACATTATTACAGTTAAAACTGAGAAACAGGTCCAGCTGAAAAAAGGTTCACAACAAATTGCACCAACTTTCTATGATATATAATTGAAAAACTCATCGGGATTGCAGAAAATGTATGGAAATGTCAGCTAATTGAAGTACAAATTTACATTACCCTATCAAGAAAATGTAGAACCTATTTCTAGTACAACATTTTGTAAGTATAAAAGAATTGGTTTTACCCTAAGTGTTAAACTATAGAAAAGAACAGTAAATACAAACCCCCGTGTTCTTCTGTCCCCACTATCTGGGAAACCTCCATAACGATTGTGAAATGACGTCCATGCTTAAAACTGTTTAGAGAAATAGTCCCGGCTTGAGAACTTTCAATTTCATCTCCTAAAATCTGGTAATATTGGGGATTTTTTAACGATTTGAGCACATATATGTGGACTGCGTTGTCAAATACTGAATTCCAGAATCTTCTCCAGTATCACTCTACTCCCTACCAATCAAGGTTAAACACATCTGTTCACTAAAAAAGAAAAAACGGTTAAACACATCTATCTTTAACACCCAAGATTTCTGAAGATGTCACGGAGCTTATCTATGACAACTGCAGGTTTTGCATAAGATGCCTCCAGTAATATAGAATGGTACTCCAACCCTTTCCACTTGGCAATAAGTGCAAAATGAGGGCGCATAAAATCAGCACTAATGATTTCCAGAACAACTGTGTTGGGTGTAGCTGAAACTATATGGGTCAGACCCGCTCCATGGGCCCCAATAATGACAGACGCATCTTGAATTGCTCGGAGTTGATCTTTCATGGGCATATGGGCAAATATTCCATTGACTAAGTTAATTTTGCAATCTGAATGCTTTGATACCCAGTTCTTTATAGAATCATAAACTTCTTCTTCATTGCTAAGCCTTGACTGAACCTTACCGCCGTGACGTGGATGAGCCAAATAATCCTCTCGTCGAACAAATAATACGTTGTGACCTGTAACTGGCTTTGAGATGTGGTGTCTATCCACTGGGAAATCAAAAGCAGCTTTAATCATCTCGCCAAACTCGGATATTCTAGCAGTTTTTCTGTCATCAGGTTGTTGCCATAAATCATGTGCAGAAGCTCCACGGCAATCTATGTTTTCGGTCAGGCCCTTAAACAGGACAGTTTCATACCCTAACGGTGAGAGGATAGCATGGCGAAAACAAACAGGCCCACTAAAATTTTTAGCATATCTAAGGCTTGAAAACATTGCTTTCCATGTTTCTTCTAAGGGGGTCTGAAAAAGTTGCGAAGAGATAATCAGGAAGAGTAAATTTAAGCCTTTGTAAAGTTTCAGAGAGAAGGAAATAGGTCCCATTTGATAATTAACATAAGCAGATATTTCAGATAGAAGGAAACAGGTCCCATTTGATAACCAATATAAGCAGATACTATCTGTCCTAGATTAAATGTCACAATTTGACTTCTATCGTCAAACTGTACACTTTCTTTAAAACATAGACGGATAGATCATAATCATATGAAACCACATAAAATTAATCTCAAGTTTCTTGATTTTGAAATTTTAAAAGTTTGCTTATTTATAAATTCTTAAAATGTTAATTTTGACCATGAAAGTGAAACTAGGACATTTAGTTTGGGACAGAGGAAGTAAATGATAAGAGCAGATGGGATATCCAAGTGATCCGATGAAACACAAATTAAGATAGCGTATGTAAGCAGATGAAAGTCCAGATATAATAAGATACGGACAAGATCGTTGATTCAGTTAAATACGATTTTGTACCTTCGTTCAGGAAAAGAACCAAATATGATTCTGAATAGAGGAAACAAGATCCTGAGTTTTGGAAAAAATAATATTGTATGATTGACTCTAATGTGAGGCCTACTTCATTAATGTACAAAGCATATCAACCACATTAAAAAAAACTGACAACAACTTACAACAACCTAACAAAGGAAAGGAAGTCCTTTCCACTAATTTATTCAAAAATACAGCAAACTTTCCATGAGTGATAATTCCAAAAGCATATGATCATGAACGCTTAAGCTTGCATCCAGTTAAAATATCTGGCCTAAGCATATACTTTTCATATCAGAAGAAGAATATCCCATTATCAACAAATACATTCCAAATATCCCATTATTATGTTGGAATACCGTAATCAGCATGACAATCAAAATGAAATAACAGTCTAGAAAATATAGCAAAAAATGAGTTGAGAATGCATACCATGCAATGGCCATCTACAAACACCAAATGAGGGCGACTGGGCAAGCCTGTTACTCTAGAAGCCACATATGCACTATACCAATCTGTAATCGTGTGAAAGAGGTTCGCATACTCGAAGCGCGTGACCAAAAGTGTTGGCTCCTCCACCCACTGAAGTGAGATGCTTCCAGGTCAGAAATATAAATTAAAACAGAAAGAGATGATGGTACAATAACTGAAAGACGCACATGACACTAGAAATAAAATCTCAAGTAGCACAAGATACAAGAAAGATATAGAATTTCCATGACTCTGAATTTTTTTTAAGATATAAATTAGAGGTGGCATAATAAGAAGGGATGATGTGTAATAGTATTAAAATGTATGCCAAGAAGAAGCTTCTCTGATGCTTCCATGACATTCTTTTGCAGATTTTCCCAAAAATGTTGAGATTAATGGGCGAGTGATTTATGGAATACAATTTTTTTGTTTATTTGATTTAATTTACTCTCAGTCTCTAAATGAGATTTTTTATATTTTCGCTGTTAATGTTTGTACAAGGCACCGTTACTCATAATTTTATTAGGTAACTCTACATACTACTAAAATTATGGATCCAATTATACTATTAAAAAACTTTATATTGAATATTTACTACGTTCATTCTATGTAAACCTTAAAATTCTACGAAAAAAATAAAAAATTGACAACCAAAGAAAAAAAAAATATCATTACCATGCACAGCGAGTATTATCGTATGAAAGTGAGAATGTTGCCAACTTGCCATAAGATGAACATTTTCTCCTCTTAAAAACCATAACACTTGGCAACTCAGCCCAAGTAGATTTTATGGTACCACTAGGGATTTTATGTGTGTACCACTAGGGATTTTATGTGTACCACATTTCCCTAATGTATAGTAGTTTATACAAGGTTACTAACTGTACCTTTCCATCAATTAGGTCAATAAGCGAGAATTTCCTTGTGGAAATACTAAGGAAAGCAATAGACCTGCTAATGGAAACCCTCATCCAGTACAGCTCATTCTATAGTATTCTTATGATAAGCAAACCATTCTTTTGTTGGGACAGAATTTGTGTGTAAGTAACAACAGCATTGAGGCACAAGTTTGTGACTTAAGCTATGATATGATAGCCCCAAAACTTATTCACCACATTGAGAAGAAGTAATGGTATCTGCAATTGTGAAATATTTTTCTTTGATCCTCCATGGATTCAATATCAATGGATGAAACAAAATTCCTTCATATATGATATCTGATAGGATCATAGGAGTATTATATCTTCAAATAAATTAATGCAAAGATCACATCTCGAATTAACCTTAACAAACCAAGAAATTTAAGTTATAAGGAAATTACCTCTGAACACTGGAATTCACTGGCAGCGACTAACCGAATCGAATCAATCAAGTTCCTCATTGTGTGCCGCAAAATCGCACCTTGCGGCAAACACAGATCAAGCAATTTCCGATCCACAAGCTTCTCTCCACTTCTCGATCTCTGACCGACCTCAAAATCAAAAGCTCCCGCTTCAAACTCCGGCAACTCCTCGTCCTCTCCCCTTCCGATCACGCTCTCCAATCTCTCCCCTCCGCCCGACATCTTAATCTTCTCTGGATGCATCCGCATTATCCCGCACTCGCACACCGAGCTCTCCAGTGTGTCACTGTGAAAGCACCTAAACCATCCCCTCCCGCCGGATACCTTCGTTTTCCGGGGAGTCTCGTCCGAGGAATTGAGGAGATCGAAGCGCCGGGTGAAGCCGTTGCCGAAGTACGCCTCGCACGATTCGCTGGCGACGTTTGCGGATTGGGACCAGGGGAGGTAGGAAGGGAGGATCGGCCATGGCTTGGCCGATGAGGAGGCGACGGAGAATGTGAAGCGGTGGCGGTATTCCGGTAAGGCGTCGCGGTTTTTCGGCAGGAATTTGTGGCCGGGGTGGGATGAAAAGTAGAAGAAGAGGGTGATTGAATTGATGGCGAAGAGAGAGACAAGGATATTCAAGGTCTTCCTGTTCATCTTCTTCTCACTCCTCTCTCCCCCCCCCCTTCTCTTCTCTTAACTCGGACTTCGTTTAAGTTGGCTGTTACCGTTAGCGGCGTAACTGGCGTTGATGACACCTCTGCAGCCGAGGGTTCTGTAAACCCTTTGATGGGACGAATGGTTTATTAACACGTCGACAGTCTGGCTTGACTTTTCACCTGAGGCACGGTGGGCGTTGTTATTACGTAACGGATGTCGATAAAGTCAATCGATCAAATTAATGTTCTGATCCAGGAGTATTAAAGTGTCGCTAATACGTAATAAAGAAAATGATTCCACGCAGATAAAATTTGTTGATAAAATGTTGCAATTGGACACATGAATTAAAAACTTTCAATCTCTATTATATTTATTTACATGTTTGCCATATTTCTGGTTATTATATTTATCTAATTGCAATATTTTCTTGCTTTAGTCGTCTCCAAATTATTGTAATGTTTTTTATTTTAATAAACTTTTATAAAATAAATTATCTAACTTATTTTTATTTTAAATATGACGCATACTTTAACTACTATTTTAATATTATGTTTATCACTTCAATCACTATTGAAACTTATAATAGTAATATTATATTTAAAATTATAATATTATAAAAATAATTTAAATAATTTATTTATAATCAAATTATATATTTTTTAAATCCTTAAAGAGTGCATCGCATTTAATATATGACGGAAGGACTAGTGCTTTGGTCCTAATAAATGAGGATGAATAATTCTTATTCTCACGTGTAAAATATTATTTACTCAAATAAAATTCATAAATTAACGAGAGTTTTTATTAATTCATTTATAAATTTTATTTGTCGAAGTAGTCATTTTACTTGTAAACATGACAATTTCCGGTGACGAAATTAGGAGTTGGTATTGCTTCTCATGTGTAATAATATATCCTATGCATAATTTACTTTTATTGAGGTCTTTTAAGAAAATTATTGTAAATAAAATTTATAATGCAACAAATGCTACATAAAATGTTTATTATCTATTCCTTCCGTCCTAAAAAGAATAATTTATATTTTAAATTTTTTTACATATTTTAAAACGCTTTAAACACACACACACACACACACACACACACACATATATATATATATATATATTTACATTATTGATTTTTTTGTATACTATATTTTTTAATATTATTACATATACATGTATTTTTAAAATTTTTTAAAATTTGTGTCCAAAAAAAGGCAAAAAGATAGGGTCATTTTTTGTTTTATTTTTAAGATGGAGGGAGTAAAATATTATGGACAATTATTTGGTCAACAGAAAAGTTTTTCGTTTCCGTTTTTTATCATCTGAATTTATTACTAAGCATTATGGGAGAAACCATGGCTTAAAAAGTGTAAATGTCAAAGAAGAAAAGGTTACAATTTCATAATGCTTCATCATTATTTGGGAGTAATTAACACAACCACATGCATAATATGATGTTAATCGTTCAATCAAGTGTGCGGCACATTAGGAAGCATAATCATGTAATTTCCCATAATTACTTTCTAAACAAAAATAAACGAGTAAATTAATAATCAGCCAAGTTGTGTAACTTGATCAGATCTCCAATGCCTTGCTTTCTCAAATCCGTTACTATAATTCTCAAAATCTTCAACTGTTTGGTCAATCTCATCTTGACTATTCATCACAAAAGGCCCCAATTGCACCACTGGTTCACCCAGAGGTTCACCTCCAACTAAAATGAACCTTAGAATTTTATTAGACTTGTTCCAAGCCTCGAGTCCATCTCCGGAGCCCAGAATAAGGAGATGGTGGGGTGTCACCGGCAAAGATTTGGAATTACCAAAAACACCCTCACCTTCCAAAGTGTATACAAATGAATTCCATGATAAGGGTATGGATTGTTGAAGATGAGCTCCTGGTTTGAGTGTGAAGTCCAAATACATAGTGGGGGTACGTGTGTAAATTGGTGACTTTGTTCCAAGAGATTCGCCGGCGATGATTTTGACTTTGATTCCATCTTTTGTAGCTTCTGCAATGTCCTTACTTGCTATTTCTTGGTACCTTGGCTCAATCCTAATTAATCAATAATCATAAAAAGTTACAGACAAGTTAAAATTATTAGAAAATTCTGTTAATTAAAAGTAGTTGAAGTACTGTACGTATAAAGTTACAATAAAGAGCTTTGGAATATATTCTTTATCAAAAGGATGTCCTTTTTATTTATTTACTTCTTTTAAAAAAAAAAAAATTGTGGAATAATATAGTTGGATATCTATGATAATCCATCATAATTGTGGTATGTTATTTGTCCTCGAGTGTTTATATGTGACACGGATTTTAATATGTGTCAACTGTAAATGTGATATATTTATATTTGTTATTTTAATTTTGAAAAAAATGAAATATATAAAAAGTGTGAATTTTCCATTTCAAGTGTCTTTAATTTGCTTACATTTTGTTATCGGATGAGAGGTTGATCCATAATTGCAGGCCCTTTTGAGTTCCATGGGCTGCAGGCATTTCGGAGTGAACAATGCCTCTTCCGGCTGTCATCCATTGTAAGTCACCAGCTCCTATTGTCCCTTTGTGGCCCTCAAAATCTTCATGTGTTACAGCTCCCTGATAACACCAAAATTAAACTATCTATTTTCAGTAACTTTTCAACCACCCCAATATAGTACGCAACTACGTATACACATTTTTATGAAGGCAAACATTTGAAAATAAAATAGACTATAAAATTTCATAAATACACGTGTATTAATATAGTCAAATAGCTGCAAGTATCACCTGCAACATGTAGGTAACTGTTTCAAATCCTGTAGTGAAAAAAAAAATAAAAATGAATATAAGTATTTATCGGATAGAGCTAGGCAACCGAATCGTAACAATTAAATATAGTCAACTTCAATTTTTCAAGAATTGAAGATACATCCACATATGCAATGCCATAATGATGGTGTAGAATGAAACCTCTATGTGGATGATCAGGAAATCCAGCAGGAGCCGTAACTGAAACAGAAAGAAATCTAAGTCTCTGAATTTGAGCAACGATTCAGACTAAGCAAATGTAGAATATCGTATAAAGAAATGAAGAAGAACGTGAAAATTAACAAAAACACCCACCTGAGAATTCATCCAAAACAAGAAAAGGATCAAAATATCTGAGCTCAAACCTGAAGAAAGACATAAATATGAGGCCACTAAACTAAGCAAACACACACATATATATATATATTATGTATATGTATATACATAAATAAAATAAATAATATATTAAAAACAGTACTACAGTACTGCGTGAATCCTTAATTATGATACCTTCCAATGCTTCTTCGAACAATGACTCCAACTCCTTCATGTTGAGGCCTAGCTAGAAATTTTCTGACAACAAGACGAGAAGCATCCACCACCATATTTATCTGAATTTTTTTTTTTTCTGTCAACAAATTTGCTACGTGTATATTTTTTTCTTGTAGCTGACTTTTGATCTTCGGGTGTAGTAGTTCAGATAAACGGGACTCTGTGTAGGTTTATATAGGGAGAAACGGAGCGAGCCAGATAGACGGGGAATTAATTACGCTAATTTATTATTAGTAGGAGGAGGGTCAAAGAGGGGCTGGTAGTGGCCCACCTGAAATTTCCTTCGACCTCTAAGATCTGAGGGGCATTAACGTCAGCATAGCGTTGTGATGATGCATGCATTCCAATATCTTCCAATCTTAATTATTCTGAGTAACAGATATTGCACGTCGTTATTACACATTCTGTTCATAACATAATAAATACTATTTTTTTTTGTTTTGAAAATTAATTTTTATTTAAATGTGAGACACTGTATATTTAATTAAATATTTAAATATAATTAATTTTCAGTTTAGATGTTATGCTATGCGGTTCGATTTTTAGAATATGGGTATATATACTACACCCTTTTGACGGTGTCAAGAATCAAGATGCGGAGAAGAAAAGTAACCGGCTGATGTTCGACAAGACTTGAGAGATTAATATGACGCCATTCGGATAAGAGCATGACGCAAAAGGACAGCCGTTCCACCATAATTACTACATGTATACTATAGGTTTATTTAGTGAAGTTTTTTAAATTTTAAGTTTTTGTTTTAGTTAAATTTAAAATATAAATTATATTGTTTGAATTTATATTTAGCTTATAAATCATAATTTTTTAATGTTTGAGTTTATAATTTTTGAACACTCAATAAAATATTATCAGACAAATACTTAACTATTTATTAAGCGCCTAATTAGAAAACTCCTCACAATATATAAGAGTATGCCTTACGTACCATAAAAATTATAATATTTTTTTCTTTTAAATATTATAATATTATCATTTTATGAAAGTTTAATTAATGAAACAATCTAATTTAATTTAATTTTACAATCAAATATAATTTATCACTCTAACAATTATTATCGTAACATTATAGTTCACTACTCTAACTATTACTCTACAATTTACACATAAAATAACGAGGACAAGTCTGATAATTCTTCCAAAAACATTGTTTAAGGTTCATGAAAAATTCAACGGCGTAATGGATTTAGAACAAATGGAGTATAAAATAGAAAGTACATATTACGTGATGATGATATATGAATGACGATTTGATGATGCAATCATTTACTAGACTTGCCAGAAACGCCGTTTGAATTACAAAAGCCTTGCAGATAGGGGAAAAATCACTTTCCTTCTGTCTGGAGTTTTTTCTTCCAAGTTGAACCGTTGAGCGGCACGTGAGCTGGACTAGATTATAAAATAGAATAACCAACAAGTCATCATTTCATCTTCCAATTATTTTTCTTAATTCAAATATAAAAAAAAAATATTAAGACCAATTAGCTCAATAAGTGATAATATATTAAATCCCCATTTGAATTTTTTGCACAGTAAAAAACGATATTAAGAGAATTTTGCCGTATGGATAAAATAGAAGATCGATCTCGAATTAGTCAAATTTCAAATGATTTATCAAACATTGAGAGATGAACCAAAAAATATATATATATATATGCTAAATGGTTCCAAACAGAGCTTAACCCTGTGTCCTTATTTTTTGCTCTGATGGTGGCACTGGCCGCTGGTATCTTTTTGGTGTGTACGGAATAAATTACTGATGTTCAATTAATTTTTT
>JAUMHB010043931.1:0-17972 GCA_032359685.1 Pittosporum tobira
CACCCCCCCCCCCCCCCCCCCCCCCCCCCCTCTTCTGATAATCGTTTTTCTTTGTTCAACAAAAAAATATTTAATTTGGTTCAACCAATAAGTATAATCACAATTCTTTAACTATTTGTAATTTTAGATAAGATCTTTGGCAAAAGAATTTGTAGTAATTTATATTGATATGGTTTTTCTGTTTGATGTTTAGCATTGATATTGTTCAAAGTAGTCAAGCCTTGCCTATTGAGATTGCTTAGTTTTAATGTATACTTTTTTGATAGTTCAGTGTTAGATTTGAAAATTTGACAAATTGAATTGTGGTTTACACCCACATCGTAACTTATGTGTCGTATGCAAAGTTTGTTGCGTGATTTTTATTTTTTTAAATCCATGCATGAGAATATGTATGCTATAGTACTTAAATCTAACCAATCTACATAGTTCTGTCCTCTAATCATTGTTATTATCATGGTTGGAGTTCAAGTGGGGAAGGCAAGAGAGATTTGAGACGGGATAAAATGTGAGAGGGGGTAAATTAAGATATCATAATCTTTTATTGTTTAAAATAGTAAAAATCTATCTCTAATTTAAAATAGATTAAAAAAAATCTCCATTTTCAAACAAAGGAAGTAGTTAGTCATGGCTACCTACGATATAGTGTAATATGTATGGAAAAATGCACTTTGGCCCTTGACATTGTACAAAATAACATAATTCCAATTAATAAAATAGCAAAATGCTAATTACACCATAAATGAAAATGGAGAAATAACATAAATGTCACTAGTGAAATGAAAGTTTGGTGGCTTAAACACAAATTTGACCCCAAAGTCTATCGTTTCTAGCACCTAATAAATTCCTAAAATAAATTTGTCACTTTGAATCCTAGAATCGACATATCGGTACAAATCAAACCTTCTGATGATGAAAAATTCAAAAAACCACAAAGAAAATAACATGCGCTTCATGCATGAGGGGCATATTAGTCATTTGAGGGTTCAAATTCTAAATTCATAATAGTCAAAAGTCAAAAGCACATTATAGTTCAAGGTCAAAAGTCAAAAATTCTAAATTCATATTCATCATTTGTGAATATTATAATTAGAAAATACTATTCATATTCCTCCCCTTTGTGCAAAAAAAAAAAACTTAATAGTTTATGACTTGACATCACTCACTACCAAACAAAAATAAAAAATATATATATCTCCAATAACTGATGCTCAACCTTTATGAAAAGATTTACTGGATATAAATTAAACCCTATAATAACTATATGTGGATAGGTATATTATATGGACGGGATCTCCTCAAGGAAGGTATTTTCAAAAACGATAGGGGATGGTAAGAATACTACTCTTTGGAGAGAAAAATGGCTTATAAATGATAATAGATTAATTCCTCCTACTAATAATAACCAAACGATTGATGATTATTTGCAAGTGAAAGTCAACACTTTAATTTCAGAAAATCACAATATTTGGAATATTAGCAAAATTGCTGAATTTTGGAAGTTAATTCTTAACACACACCCATATCTAAAACTGATGCACAAGACAGTTTTTTGGAATGCCTCTTTTGATGGAAAGTTTACAGTAAAGTCTGCTCACCATCTTGCTTCTAGTGCTCATAATTTTTGTGATCAGCTGAATCAAGATACTCTAATTTTTGCTGGAATGTCCTTAGGAAGGAATGCAAACAATCAGGATAATATAGCATAGCAGCAGGGAACATAGCAAATGACATATTGACAATCTCAGACAGCCTGGGAATGAGTAATTAGGGGGGTACAGGATCAAATCATGCAGAATACGTTAGCTCCAAAGGTAACTCGGTGCATCTAGGCAGGGAGTCTTTACCATCAATATCTTTTTTTATTAATTATGTAATGCAGACAGATGATAGTTGAATCAACACCAAATTTTTGAAAAATTTGTCACAGTGAATGCAGCAACTCCAATTCAAGCAGAAGCTCTTGCTCTACTTGAAGCAATCAAATGGATCAAAGCAGCTGATATGAACAGAGTTCTATTTCATATTGACTACACGATCCTCGTACAATTTTTTAATTCCTTCCCAATAATATATAATCAATTATTTTCTATTATGCATGATATTGTAAATTTGAGTAGGCAACTTAAATGTTGTGTAATAATGTAAGCTATGCACATAAACTTGCAGAAAAAACAAAACTGTGATTACCCAATTTTTGCTTAATATATTATCCATGTTTTAAAAAAGAATTAAAAATTATATTTATATATAAACCGTATGGAAAGTATGGGCAAACAATTATAACTCAGAAGTTTTAAATATTAAATTACCATCTCCATGTTGACACAAAAAGGAAACAGAAAATCACATACGCATACATACACAAAAAGAAGGTATGATACAATTTTAACAAAAAAAATAAAATTCAAAAATATTACAAGCTAAATAAGCTGGTGAAATGTATTTGATATTGAATAATTACAAACAATGGGTAATGAGAAATCAGATATAATGTTCCCAAAACAATTATGAGTTCTTTTTTCCTTTCTTGCTAGGTATCTGTTGTGAGAGATTTTCTGAGGTTTATCTGTTGAAGAATATAATGTTTGTCTACCATTTGCAAAGCTAATTCATAAATTTCCGACAGTTGGGAGCTCTACATAAACAAGGGACCTTTTGTTCATCATGTTCGTCTGGATCAAATTTGTAATCATACCTGCCAACAAAAAATTGAGAAATAAACAGCGAACACAATTCAGATAGAAAAAAGCCTGAAAAATCTGAGAGATCAGAAAGTAGTACGTTAACTCATCTCCGGCAGAGACTTTGGTTTTAGCCACAAGAACAATCCTGCTATCTTCTCCACCCACGCTTAAGATCCTAGCATAACAGTTGGGCATACACTGCAATATTGGTGGATAACCAAGGTCAGGCTATTCAGTTTTGTACAAAATACCAAATGATTCTTTCTCCGAAAAAAAACTAACATATATACAACTAGCACCAACATAATGTAGAACTATTTATTCAATGATATAAACTTACTGAATGATTGATCAGACGTCCAATGTTCCCCTTATTCGTTGCATCAATTACAACTTCTTCACTGATCTTAAAAAGCTGTAAAGGGCACCACAACAGAACTTTCATTGAAAATTAAGTAACAAAAGATTTATAATTAACTTGCAAAGCAGCAAAAGTAACCATCAAAAGTTTCCTCAATATTCATGATGATGTGATGATCAAAAATGCAATTCTGGAGATTAGTGTTCCAGTTGAAAAGTAATCTTTCATAGAATTGGTTCTGTGCATGCTTGTTTGAAATCTTTAGTTCCCATTTTTGAGTAATTGATATATGCGTTTTCATATGCCAATGCTTTTGAACCACATAGGACTGACAGCAAAAGTAAGCCAACCAATGCACACCTGTGTACATCCAAACACAGGCGTGCCATTTTGAATTTTGAAAGTCAATCCTTAAAATCCTAAATTTTGAAATTAACATGAGTTCATCTAATATAAGTCAATATGATCGTGCATGCTGTAAACTAGCTAAAAAGTTTTACTTGTTATATTATAGGATTCCACAAATACTCTTGAAAATTTGAAAAAGGATTCATTTTGTGAAACGGATGGAGTAGAGGATCAACTTACATAACAATCTTTGCCTTCTAATCGGTAGCGTGCCTCCCTCAAATCAGCCACACTTCTCCTTACCTGCTCACCACGATATTCAAAAACCTAGATACAAAAGCATCCACAGCAGCAATATTGAGTCACACTCAAGCGACTAGAAAATTAAGAATGAACTTCACTCAATAAAAGAGCTAGAAAAAACATGTGCATGGCTGTAATAGATATATTACATGGGCAAACATCAGCCTTTCAATCAACTCGAGATGTGTGGAAGCATTATACAGAGGATTTACCTTTTTCTATTACTCCACAGTATATATGTAGAAAACTAGAAACAGAATTTCAAAATTGCAAGAATATTTTAAACACATTTTACATTTAAAATAGTACCATTTCTCCTTCTTGAATGGTCCGTCGAGCAAATAGGCCCCATCCATGTATTCCAGATTTACCAAAACAAACTCGGTGATTTTCTGTTTTCTGAAGCAACAAGAAAACGAAGACAAAATGAGAGCTTATATTAGGATTATTTTAACGCCCATATCGACAATGTAAGTTACCTGTAAATAACTAAGACGTTCTTCCAATGTAGAAAACGTATGTGGACCTTCAGTTTCCTGTAGAATGGAAAAGAAACAAATAACTTACCAAGTTATTTATCCTAACAACGTAAAAGGATAATTTCTAAAAATAAAGGCTTAGTAATATTTATATACAATTACATAACCTTAATCTAATAAGGAAACTTACTCTGCTGTGATTGGTTAAGCAATCAATTGCATCTAATGTATGATGGCTTGGCCGCATCAGTCGGTGGAATGTTGGATCGATTCCAAGCTTCTTAAATGCGGAAAAAGGGTTATAATTGAAATAGGAAAAAAAGAAATTAAAAGTATATACAAAATATTTTGTTTCGAGAAATGTCTGCCTTCACAAAACCCAGGAACATAGAGTAATATGAAAAAAGAGTCATACAGGTGCCAGACAAATAGATAAACAATCTATCTTAATTAGTGGGATTGATGCATCAACTAGAAATAATGGAATAACTTAAATTAACTACGGAGTTAGGCTCCACACCTAATCTATGCTTTAGGATACCCTCACAACTAAGCTACGAATTTGTTGAAAGCTCTCAATATCAATAACCAATAATAATAATAATAATCTGTGAACACTGGGAACAAAACATATTTAAAGGGAAAATGCAAACCCTAATCTGAACTTACCAAAGTAGCCATGCATTAAATCTAATAATTAATCTTAAATACTTAAATAATATACTTTAAACTACTACAAATCTCAAAATAAAAGACCAAAACCTTTATCACAGCAATTACTATCTGATTGCAAAATGTATAGAATAAATAATCAAATCTATAGTTGTGATCCTCATACACTTAAGATAGGTTAATGGTGTACCTTATTGCTCAATCTTTTGAAGATGCGACACCTTGCAGCAGAGAAAGGCTCAGACTCACTAGTTTCTGCAATTGATGAATCAGGGAGTTCATTTCTCTTACATGAAACAAGCCTTGAACCCCTAAAACACTGGGACTCATTCTGTCTGTTGAGCAAGGTTCTGCCACCAAATACCCCATTTGGAGTATGAATGATTATGCCATTAGCTGCATTGGGGGTCCTGAGTAAAGAACAAGATATGAACGCAGAATCTAAGTCAATTGAATGATTGGGTCCACTTTACAGCAAGTATCAAGTTGAGATACCTTATCACCATGCAGCTCAAAAGAATTCAATCAAAAAGAGTGAAAAGGAAATAAGAAAAAGAGAACTGGAATGCAGCAACTTTTATACTTTTCAGCATTTTTGCTCCACATTGTCCACGTTTCATATACAACAAATATATACATGTATATACACACACATATTCTGATACGCACAAATTAGGGGTGACTAAGCATATGATGGTAGGATTATATTTCAGAAACTTCAGTACGGCATCTTCAGATATCCTGTGGCACGTTTCCTTTGTTTCACATGTCAATAACTACAAATGATTTTGTTTTATTTTTCCAATCCACACCCATAATCCAGATTTTACATTTTAGGGCCTACTTTTGTATTTGGAATTGGTAGAAAGGATCTGGTTGAACAGATATAAAGAGAAAGGAAAGCCATGCAGCGAGCAACATAAGAGTCCCCACTTGTTGGAATAGTTTACAGATGGTTGCACTAACAGGAAGAAAAACTATGATGCCTATCCTAACACCTTCCTGACACCAGCAATAAACCAGGAGAGTTCTCCAGTTTAAAACAACCCACAACTCCACAGATGCACACAACATATTTAGTTCTTTCCACAAGCAGTGGAAAGGTCCTCCTGGAAGCCGAAAGGTAGTCCAAATGACACAATAGTCCAATTGACATGCAGTAGATATTAGATATGCTCCCTCGTTTCCAAAATACAAGAGCAAAATGAGTTTTTATTTGTTCAAAATATAAGAGCCTAATTTAGGGGACACCTTTTCTCCAAATTCAATTATTTTTTCACACATTCCTTCCTCTACACTCTCTCTCTCTCAAAAGTCAAGACTTATCAAATTATCTCTCATTACGTAATCGTTCTCTGCGATTATTAAAACAAAATACTTAGAATTAAAATTTTTCTAAACAATATTTGTTATGAAATGTCAAAAAAAGAATAAAAATAAAAACGTACATGGATGATCTATAAATTGAGACTTGTATCAGTTTTTGATTCGAATGGATAAATATTTTTCTTAATATTTAAATATTTAGCAAAATGCTCAAATATTTTGGAATGGAGGGAGGAGTATATTTCAATTTGCAACTATCATATCTTTACATATAATCTTTATATTGGATCTTTGTCAGATATATAATAGTGGTTAATGATGCACTGAAGTGAGCCCATCATAATATCAATGTACATGTCAAGATTGAATCAAAGCTGCAAAAGTACATAAAATGAAGGATAGTTGTTACCTGTGAACAGAACAATATGACATCCATTGGGTAATCTGCTGTCCCGACTTCTCCGAGCTGTGCAGCTGAAATTTACAGTCCACA
Source organism: Pittosporum tobira (assembly GCA_032359685.1). Classification (NCBI taxonomy): domain Eukaryota; kingdom Viridiplantae; phylum Streptophyta; class Magnoliopsida; order Apiales; family Pittosporaceae; genus Pittosporum; species Pittosporum tobira. Next base: position 6,667 of record JAUMHB010043931.1, read on the forward strand.
TGAAATGAGACATGAGAAATGGCAAGAAAATAATTCAACTTATTGAAAAAAGAAGTGGAAGATAGGGCCCAGCAGTAAATGTATCTCTCTCTCTCTCTCTCACACACACACACACACACGCACACACAAAAACAGGAATTTCAAAAATAACATTTCTGATTCTGTAAAAAATAGTAAGTTGCAACATATAAAGTTTTCATTTACATTCCTCCATTCTGACTGAACTGAAGAGTGCCACGTCTATTCTGCGGAATACAACTACTCAACTTGCCTGTTTCCCAAATTAGTTAGGCATGCAGAGAATAAAATGATACTGAAACATATTTCCAAATACACATCATGCCCATTTGTTAACTATATACTACCTCCTTTTCAAAAAAATAAGAACATTTTAAAAAAATATGTTTTGCAACTGATAGTATTTTTTGAATAGTTCAAGATTTTCACAATTATATTGACTATAATCAAATAAATTCATGTAATTTCAAATCTAAAAATGCTAAGAGTCAACCTTTTAAAGTCAGTAATACTCTTATATTTTGAAACTGGGGGAGTATTTTTTAAGGGAAGCCTAGTCGGTAGTCTTGATTCTCTTAATTATACTGCTTCTTTCCCTCAAGACCTCTATTCTTTATTATTTTTTTAATTTTTTTCTCAGAAAATATATTCAAAGTTTCTCCCAGATTTTCAAATTATTCCATAATCTCAAACGTCACTCTACTATCACAGGGACAAACTAGTCCTAATTAGTCCAAAAAGGAAAGGTAATGAAGATTATCATAGAAGACATTTTCACAAGAAATTTTGTTCATAAGTAGGAATAATGCAAAAACTTACTTCCATGTGGTAACCTGCTCGCAGAGCACACATTGCATGAAAAGAAGTGGCACACTTGTAACATTGCATGCAAGAACCATGAATTTGTCTGCAAATGATACAGGCCTGTGATTAAGAAAGAAACAGTCACATTAAGGTGACAGTATTAAAGGCTTAAAGCATTACCAGCCAGTAATTCCAACATTTATCAGCAGAAGCCGATGAGTAAATAGTAATTGACTTCCCCTTCGAAATTATAACAGAGTTGAGATACAGATATAAGAACAATAGAAAAAAAATTAAGACAAGAAAACGAAGAACTACTAAAATTAGGGCGAGTAACCAAACAGCATCTTCATCATATTTAGAGAAGCCTTGTACCTTCACAAAAGAATCTGATGGGATTTTAAAGAATCCGACTGCGGGCTCCATTTTCTCAGTGTTTGGGAAAGCAACTTCAGGGCGAAACCAAGCACATGTGACGTGGACCCACAAGTTGTCAACATCAGTTGGCTTCAAAGCACCTCCTGCATAACCAGTTTAACAACAATAAGAATAAAAAGCAACTGAATGAATAGAAACTTTAGCAACAAATTCGCAAGTATATATACAACTGACATGCCTTTTATTGGGCAGAGGCAACACTCTCTCACAACATCAGGAGTTTCACATGATCTACAAACCCAAGAAGTAAAATCCTGATCTTTTGTCAGTCCATAGCATTCTTGATGAACAGCAATTTGACACCTGGGCCAGGAAAAAAGAAGGTTTTAGATAATATAAGCCCAATACCAGAAACTTAGGCAATCTGAAGGTCTGAGATAATGTGAAACCTGTTGCAGATAATCATTTTGTTGTAGTCCCAGTCTTCAACCCATCTACAAACAGCACAGTGTTCTGTTGTCCACTTTGGACAAACAGGTTCGTACTTCTCTGTCATGTCAAAACTAGTGAAACATTAGTTCCCCATTTATGAAATTCTCTCACCAAAAAGACACCCTGTTAGAAGTGCACCAAGAAGCGAAGGATGCCATTACCTTGCAGTAAAGAGAACAGCTGCTGCTTATCTAACTTCAAAGGATTTAGACCAAGTAGATTATACTCCGACATCTGCAGCAGTTTGGATGTCAGTTACAGAATATGAAAACTACTATATTTGTACAATCTAGAAAGTTATATATTTATAATAATTAATTCTTGTACTAATCTCCTAGCCATTATTGGTATATAAAATTTCTATTAATTAGTATAGTATGTAAGGCTAGTAATAGAATCAAAAACAATCCTGCAGCCGAATAGTCGAATCCCCAAATCAAGATTCCTCGGTCACCAATGTCAGGCCTTGTTTATTTTCCAATTGTAATTTCCATTTAAATATATGTTATTTGCTTTATTTTGCCATTTGGTTGTTACCTCACTCGTGTGCCACATCAGCCATGTGGAGAGATGAGTCACTACGATAAGAGAAGCTTCTATTAGCTGATTACCAGGGTTTTAGCTGGCTATATAAGCACAACCCTTTCATGTAAAGAACATATCTGATGTATATAGAGTTGAGACTCTCATTTTGAGACTTTTCGCCCAAGTTTTCTACCCTTATTTTGTAATTCTACCTCCCCCATGCTCTGTATCTAACTGGGACTTCAATTCCCCAACCCTATCAATTTATCTTAGTAAGGTCAAACCCAGAACCTTACAGGAGTTACAGCCAACCTAAAGAAGATTCCTTGCTTCTTAGCTACATCCCTCCTCTTGAATTCAAAGTGAGATTAAGATATACAATATGTAATTCAGGAGTAATAATCCCATTCACCTACCTCTCGGAGCCAAGTAGGGATTAAATTGAGGTTATAATTTTCAACCATCCAATAGTACATATGGCATTCATCATCAGTCTCAAACATATTAAGATATGCAGCATGTAATTCAAGCTCTAAATAGAGCATAAAAAATAGTGAAATAAGATCAAATCAAAAAGGACAATTATTCAGATGTAGTGGTGATTATAAAGCTGTACTTGCATAAATGAATGCACAAAAAGAATATTATAATAAAGGGTGCATAGAAAGGCCAGTGTGAGAGAAAAGTCAATGCCAAAATAACACATATTTGATTAATATCCATAACAAACTTCAAATTTGACTGTTTAATTGATATCCTCACAAAAACAGGCCTAGTAATTCTGTGAAAACAAAGAAAACTTCTTAGGAGTACAGTAATAAACATTGATGATAGAGGAGCGAAATACTAATATAAGTTTTGCATGTGCAAGTTTCACTATAGGAGAATCATTTGGAGCAGAAAACTGAAAATAGGTATCTGTAATGAGCTGCCATAGATTTGCATAACATCTAAAAGCAGAGGCAACAAAAGCAAACATATCTATATAGATAACACTCTTTAACAAATAACAAGTCAGCTATGAATAAGGGAATGGTTACTTCTAGAATCAAAATGAGTTTTCCACATGATCTTCACACGAGTAGTGGCCCAGGATAAATACTTGTGAGGATGATCTTGTGGAAATACTATTTATACTTGTAGAATATTGATCCCCTAAATTAATCAGAATTATAGAAAACATCCAAAACGACAATATCTGGTACAAACCCATTTTTCCAGTGGTAGCATTGTCTCCTTCACTTTAATGCTAACTTTCCATTTTTTTGCTCTAGAACCTGTATGCCGTTCCCATTCACCGAGCTTTTGTTTCCTTGTCCCACAAGAACCACATTTGCATTCAACTCTGGAAGAAAAAGAATACACAAGATATTAATAATTAAATATCAAATCTGTCGAGATGTGTTGAACCTAGAAATCCCAACCGATATAAACGGAATGTTAGTCTGTAAGATTCAGAGCTTACAAATGAAGAGACGGATAGTAGATCCCTTCCATGCCAGTGCAGACGACACTTATCTTGTCGGGCACCACAGCTTGTACACAATTTCCCTTAGGCCTGTTTGAATCAAACTCAAATTCATAAAGCCCTTGACAACATATCCTCCCTTCCCAATGAATAAATAAATCACATGTATTGGGTACCTGACTTTTGATTGCAAAGTTTGTGAAGTTGATGACTCATAGTTACACGTTGCTCTGCATTCTGGGCAGTAATACTCCGTTTCCTCCAAACCCTTAAAAACAAATAACCTATTAAGACAACCAAATTTAGGAATGAAAGCCATAAGAGAGCAGATTAAACATGATTTACTAGCAAACCTTGAATAGCTTGCTAGAAATTCTGGCACACTCGGCATGTACCCAAACATCACAACCATCACAGCATACCTAGTTCAAACAGAAGTTCGGCACAAGAATATGCCTAATCCTTCAATTATTTAATGCAAGAAATGAAACAAAACAAAAATAAAAACAAAGTAAACTCACCCAATTTCCACCATCTGAGTGATGCCAAATCTTCTTGCATATGCCACAATATTGTTTTGATTTCCGTAGCTACAACATTACCATCATTCAGTACAAAGAATAGCTTTCCAAAAGCAACGGAAAAAAAATTAAACGTAACAAAATGAAACAAAAAATATATGTATTAGACACTTCTTATACTAACCTTTGCACAATGATTGCATAAATACTGGAATTCAGAGCTTGTGCCATTCAGTTTCATTTTCTTCATTGTTTTGCATGGATGAATTGAATCACAGCTGTCACATGGTCGCGAGTCCTTATCATAAGCATCCTGCAAAGAGTAAAACCTGGAAGAAATCAAAAGCTACTCTAAAGGCATCATAAACAGGTGTACTTATTGAAACATACTTGGTCGTCAACATAATAATGAAAAGTGATATAACTATGTCTAGAGATCCATATAGTTTCTGAATGCATTCCCAAAAGCATCCATCTTACCCTACAAGTAGTTAATTGGAACATAAAAAACGTAAATCATGGTTAACCTCGGACATATTTCTGACACTTCCCCTTTCAAAAGAATTAATTGTTTCATGTTGCTTGGATGAAATGGTGATAATTCATGATTCATGGATGGAAGTAGTCCTTTTGCCCTTTCCACGGGAAAATTATGCAAGACAACCACAGAGAATGTATGTGAGAATCGTCAGTCCTCACTTGTATGTCCATTTTGCTTAAGTAAATCTAGTAATTGTCAAATCATGAATCTTATCGTGTATCAAAATCCTTGAATCAATAATTGTATCATTTCGTGAATTGTATTGTGAGATACAAAAACAAAGGGAAATCACATTGTTACATTCTAAACATATAGAAGCTTCCCTTTATTAGACAACAAACCATAAAATATAAAACTCATAACAAAATTAAGTCCAAAACTACAACGTGGAGAGCAAAAATCAATCCAAACTTGTTGGAAACTTATAAGCATCTTCAGGCTTATCATACAAAACTACTGAACTCCTCTTCTACTCGAAAAAACTCATATTTTTTTAAGTCTTATAAGGACCACAATAACTATAAAATGTATCTTTAGTTCTTTACCATATCGTAAATTGTATGGTACCGTGATATCGTAAGACACATAATATGAATCGTAAGATACGTTGCAATTTAAGATATGCATTGCAATACATATCGAATTGGTCCTGTATCGTAGCAAACGGTAAGATATGCATTGCATATCGTAAGATTTTGACAACTATGTAGTTAACTTCAGTGAATTCATTTATTCAAAGCCTAAGCCCCAAAAAGAACATCAAACATTAAGATATTGAAATCATAATTTGAAAACTTTTATAAGGAAGAATAAAAATAAAAAGATCATAAATGGTAATGGCTAGCTTGGACAGTTATTCCTATAGTTATCTAGAAGCTAAACTACTAGAATAAAACAAAATGAAAGTAAGCAGCAAATGAATGAAAGCAGGAAACTGATCTTCCAAACTACTACATCCCTCTTACTCCACTAAAATTGTGCTGCAGAAGTCTATTTTGTCCCAATATTTTGTTTCTTTTTGATAAGTTATATTGCCCCCAAGTTATATTGATTGGCAGATGAGAAACACCAAGAGGAAATAGCAGTTAACCATGTCATGACTTGCCTTGTTAGGTGAACAATAATCGAGATCTTGACTTGAACCAGTCTCCTCTTGAATTTCTTTGTGATTTGTAGGAGGATAACTTTCTTGCTCAACACCAAAGCCAGAACCTGTAAAGCCATTTTCAGCTAAAACTGCCTCTTCTATTGCCATATGAAAATCAGTTGCCTTGCAGCCGTACAACTGAGTCTGCCCTTGGAATCTGAAATAACAAAGACATGCAAAAACTTTATATTTTCTGAGACCCATTAAATTTCCAATTTTAGTTGACATTCAAGTGTACACACCTTTCCATATACTCTACAAAGGGAAATATCATTCCGTCCCTAATCCATCCATAGTCCTGCCAATCACAATATAAAATTAAATCTAACAATGTACAGACATATCAGCTCATATCTTTAGAATAAGTGCTCAGGGGAAGAAAATAAACTAGCATTAAACACAAAAAGGGAGAGAGAGAAATCACCCTTTTTCGTTTCTTCGAGTACCCATAAAACATCACACAGATGGTATTTGGAACACAAGCATTCCTGACACACTCAGGAGCCTCCCACAATGGGTCGATCACAACTGCTGGCCAAGCTGGGGATCTCTTTGAACATTTTGCCCAAACTAAATCACCCAAAAGAAAGTCCTGTGGCCTATAGTAATCCTTCTTTTCAACCTTCTCCTTTGCCAACTTCTCTCCTCCCTTAGTCTTATTAGTGTTAGCAAGCAACATGGCCTGATAACCATCCCTTCCTACCAACGATGTAACAGAACTACGTGAACTCGAGTATAATTGACTGCCAAATAACTCCCCTTCCTTATTATCTCTGACATTCTGCTTCTTAACAAACTGCCCATCATTGTAACAACTTTCGCTTGCTATTCTCTTCTTACCAAACCTTCCATTTTTCATATCATCAGAGCTCCTCAATTCACCCGATTTCTCCTTCTTCCATGAATCTAAAACCGAGTCACTGAAACGCGAGGGAACCAACGGAACTCGTCCCCGTGAAGATTTCAACAACTGAACACCATTACCTCCCTGTCTTCTACCATTCTCATAGCCGGAGTAAGAAGAATCCACCAAGCTGCTATAATCTTCAAAAGTACCTCTTTCAATTTGATCAATACACCTCACAGGAATTGAATACAACGTATCCGTCTTCTGTTTCTTCGGACTCACGGAACTGTCATCATCCGTATTAGACATTTCAATATTCGTTCGCCGTCTACTTGTCATCTTTCCGGCAAATTCCTCATCTACGCGAAACGCAAACCCTAATTTACACCCAAACTCAAAAATATCCGAAATTAGAAACAATCGAACAGGCTGATTGCTCTCCAATTCAAATCGATTTCGCTGAAAAACCCTAATTCCCCAATCAAACAGTAGAAACGACGAAACCCAACCGATTTAAACGAAATCAAACGCAAACCAATAAACCAAAACGATTTTAAACGAAAAAAATTATCCGAATTTTCACCAAATTAGGGAACGAAGCTTCTAGCTGACGATTAAATTGTGATGCGAGGGTTTCAATCGGTGAAGAAGAAACGAAACGATAATCGGAGGAAGGAAAAGTGCGCTTTTGGTTTTGTTTGTGTGTGTGTGGGTGTATATATATGAGTGTATAAAAATTGATAAGGCATTTTATAGTCGGTATTGACTGAAAAAGTGGCGTGTGGAGTGTGTAATGGTTTAAAATCGCAAAGCAAATTTTGGAAGGTTTTGGGCTCGAAGATTTTGCAGATGGCGAAATTTGGAGTTTGGGATTGGGAGGGAGAAGAGCCGCTTTTGGGTTGTGAAGCGCGAAAACGAAAAGGGCGGGGTACAGGTGAGGTGAGATTTGGTGGTATGGGCGTACAGATTGGTCTGATTTTTTATTTTATTTTTATTTTTCAGATTTTAATATACTTCCCATATTTCATACTTTCATACTATAATATATCATCCGGTGTAAGTGATTTCTATTATTTACATGTTGTAAAATTCTTTTTAAGACAATTTTTTTTAACATGTGTCATTATTTTTAAGATAGAGAGAGTATTTAATTTCTTAGGCGTATTAATAAATTTATATAGATTACTATCTTATTATTAAAATTCTTCTAAATTAGTGAGTGGAAAATATTTTGGAAGAATAAAAAATAATTAAGTATAATAATAAAGAATGTAGACTCGCTTTTATTTAAGTTTTAATTAAGTCATTTCATAATTTATGTCCACCGTAAAATGTGTGAGAGAAAACTTAGATTCGTGCCAAGTTTTCAATATATGAATGAGATATGAAGTCGTACAAAAAGATAAGAAATCACTAGAAAAAATAAAATTTTTGATTAAGATTTAGAAGCGGATAACGTATGCACGTATCACTTTCCACTACAAAAGGATAGATTGAATCCCTCTCATACTTAAATTGAAGAAGAACAATTTGAATATTTTTGAAACTACTTGAGGAAGAGAACTTTCGAGTTTTTCTCTTTGGGCTTGTCTCAAATGATTGCTTTATAATATGACTTATCATTGTGAAACTTCTTCAATTTTTAAGAGTATTTATAGCCCTAGGGGAAGACTTTACTGTAAGATGTGACATCATCACTTGTCATACTTTTCCTGAACCTTAGGCATGGACATCCCTAAGGATGCCTCAAAGTGATGGCGGCTGCACATAAGCGACGCTCCATACCTTCAACTCACCAATCAAATCCCTTAACTAAATTTCCAGAAGGCATACTTCCTCGTATTCTCTACCCATGAACATGAGAAAATACACCAATCAATCACATATATGCTTCAAGTTTACATAAATAATTATGTTGGAGACGTGGTGAAAAAGCTAAAAATGAGGAACATAATAAGAAAATCGCCAAACAGAGCTCCAAAGGGGGTTACCCATGCTCCTCTAGGGGTGCCCGCCCCTCCCACATGGGGGAGGTACTAGTACCTGCCCTTCCTTTTACTTATTCTTCCTTCCTTTTACTTATTCTTCCTTCCAATTTTGATGAGATGCTTATTTTTTTAGTTTTTTTAAGCCTACTTTTTCTCTCCCATTAACTCATTTTCTTCCATAAAATATATACTCCAATGTAACTACTTCTAAGTATCAACCACTCATTCCATACTTTATCTCCTCCACATAACACCACCTTCTTCATTATATTCTCTCTAAGAACATCTGTTGAATCACTTCATCATTTTATCATCCAAGGGTCCCAAGCAAGGTAACTCCCATATTCTTCTTACTTGAAGCTTCTCCACGTATACATAATGCAAGATTGATGGTAATATGCTTAAAAAACGCTTACTAGTTAAAATAGGTTCTTAGCTCTTGCTCAAATCATTGTTCTTTCATCAAGATTGTGATGAATGTTGGTAGGAATCACCAAGAAAAGGTGGTGCTTGCTCAAAGAGGTGTATTTTGGTTGGTTTACATATTAATTTTTTTAGTGAGAGAAAGTGTTAACTAATAGGCTAATTTGATGATTTCTTGCATCTTAGAATGTTTCTTCAAATTAGGGGATGGTAAACCTTTTCTAAGTGCCCAAAGGTGTTTGTTGGTCTTAGGCACTTATAAAAGTTTCATCCCCACTTTCTTACTTTCTTTAATTTTTTTGATTTTTTGAAGCTCTTTGGTACATAGTCTTACATTGTTTAGCTAAGGATACATCACTTTCTTGTTGTTGGATCATCCAAAAATGTCAAAAGTCCGCCAAGATGAGAATTTGAATAAAATGGTACCCCCTCCCTCGAGCGTGTGCCTAGGTTACCCGCGCGGCTGTGGGGGTGGGGGTAGCCGATGGACTCTTATTGGCTCTTTCTTGGTGCATTGGGTCTTTTCAGAAGTGTTCGTGTTACTTTCTTGTGATGCATATGTTGTTTAGATGAATAATTTTGATTATGCTATTTTCTTAATGATGTTATTTTATTGACTTTTAGCGCCATTTCAACTGAACCATGCTCGTTTGGACCAAAAGTGTGTTGTTTTGCTTTTGTACAAATATCTGGAAGCATCACAAATCCCTAAATGAAAAAGCAAGTCGAAACCCCCAAGGCTTACGTGCTCAATCCGCGAGCCCAAGGGTTGGGGTGTAGGGGTGTAAACGAGTCGAGTTGAGTCTAATATTGATGTGCTTAGATTCTATTCGTATATTTAATGAACTTTAAATAAAGTTTGTGTATGTCTCGTTTAGATATCGAATCAAGACCGAATATGAATCGAGCCCGAGTAACTTGAAATTTTCAAGCGAATACTATTGAATATCAATACAAAAAAATAATTTGATAATGTCCAAATAATTTATGAAACTTTAAAATATGCTCATATTCTACTCGTTAATATTTCGAATCGAGTTCAAATCAAATTTTTAACCGACAAATCTTGAATAAATCTCGAACCGTTTGGTTTTATTTACAACCTTATTGGGGGGCCTTTGTGGACTTGTTTTGGCTAACTTCTTGGCATCCCAGACTGTTTTGGTAAGTATTTAGGCCATTTCCTTGCAAGGTGTACATCTTTTGAAGGGAGAATTTTGGTCATTTGCAAGTGCTTTGAGCTTCTTTCTCAAATATGCCACTTTATTCCTACTTGGTGTTGTTTTGGTCTGTGACACCTCGACCCTCCAACTAACTACTATTCAATGAAAACCGATTGTCAAACATGCATCTCTTACTTTCCCTCAGTCAATACACCGATATTTTCCCTATTTGTCTCATAAATAAAAATGTAAATCACATTAAAATAATAATATCATTCCCCAAAATAAACAATTTATATTATTCTTTATTTTGAAAATTTGGGGTGTCACATTCTTACTCCCTTAAACGAATTTCTTCCTCAAAATTCCCATATGTAATCCAAGTGGAGGTATTGTTGTAGCACCTCATTCTCTAAATCCCAAATTACTTCCTAGAAAATTCATCGTTTTGGTTCCTTACTCAAACAACAAATCCCAAAATTTGTCGTTATCCAAACGACATTTATCTATTTCTTAATCAACTCTAGTCTCCTCTTAGCCTTAACAATCTCCACCACACTTTCGCTTCGCAACTCTAATCTTAACAAATTCTTCACTTTATCATTATCTTACTTCCCCCCTTAAATAAATAAGGAGTAAACTCAAATTTCTAATTTTCTACTACTTGACGGATTTTGACTAACCCAAATAAACTTCTCGTCCTTAATCCTACATAAAACACTCACTTTTGGGGATTTGCGCTAACCATAGCTCTGATACCAACTGTGACACCCTGGTCTTTCAATTAACTACTATTCATTGAGAGCCGGTTGTCAAATCTGTATCTCTTACTTTCCCTCGGTTAATACACTGATATTTTTCCTGTTTGTCTCATAAATAAAAATGTAAATCACCTTAAAATAATAATTTCATTCCCCAAAATAAATAATTTACATTATTCTTTATTTTGAAAATCCGGGTGTCACATGGTTGAACTACATTCGTTAAGAAT
>JAUMHB010043942.1:0-17971 GCA_032359685.1 Pittosporum tobira
TTGTAAGACATGGATTTAATAATAAATTGGCAACCCAAGTCGGGGTGTGGATAACCAGATTTGGGGGTGTCACACCTTTTTTGGTTGAAGTGAATTTGTAAATAAAAATTGACAGTAATTCAATGTCAAAATAATTAAATAATATATTACTCTATGGTAAAAGTAAGTAATAATATGTACAATACTTTTCAAATTGTATTATATTATTTTAATAGTAAAATTTCAAGTAGTACATAATCAAAACTAACGAGGTTAAGCTTAATTCTTAAAACATAATCAAAAAAATTGATCTTGATTAGTAGTATATTGTCACGTCATACACCTTTGACGAGAGGTTCGCACCACGTGGGACAATGACTTAGTGCCACTTGGATGCTTATGCAGAGCTTACATAGACTACTGCATGACATTTATTTATTTATTTGCTTTATTTAATTTAGAGAATTCTAGAAGTGGTATATATATAAATGTCTAGAAGATATTTTTAAATTATGACATATGTTAAATAAGTGTAAAGATGATTCTAAATCGCCAGTTATAGCTAGATCCTCAATTGTCGCCCTAAATTAGGGAGGAGAATGACTATATAAAGGGACATTCCCCCCCACTTGTAAAATCATCTAAGAATTGTAACTTTTCTCTCATATTAATAAAAGCTCTTTTTTCTTCATTCATGTCTCTGGTCTACTTTTCTAGCAAGCTCTTTGTAGCAACTTGGTGGCTTAAAGGATAACTTAGCAACACTCGGGGAGTTTTTTTACTAAGGCCGTACGGTTGGGACTTGAAAATCACCAAGGTCATGATAGTTGGTATCCGAGCAAGGTTTACGAAGGGGTTTGTAATATCTCACCACCATGTCGGTCATGTCCGAGGAGCAAGCACAAAGGGGAAGGGAGGAGATTCCTAACACACGAAAGGGTAGAAGGGGTAAGTCACGTGACACGGTGACTAGTATGGAGGCCCAGATGGATAGGCTAGAGGTAACCATGTTCGATGTAGGGGAACCTTTGGACCGTCTCGAACAAGGGATGGTAGATTTCATGGAGCTGGTGGAATCTAAGATGGGCCAACGCCATGCAGAAATCACGACATTTAGCAAGAATTATGTTCATGACACCATGGCATTTCAAGCCAAGATCTTGGAAGTCGTAGCGGGAATACAAGGGGAGGCCTTCAAAGTTGCTATGGAGGAGACCAAGACGGATTGAGTACTATGCAAGCGTGTTATGGCAAAAAGTGGTGTGGAGACAACTCAAGCAAAAGAGACATTACGGGATGAAGACTTACCGAAGCCCATGAACTTTGATGGCATGATGGATACCACCAAGATCGATAACTTGTTATAGCATATCAAGCGTTACTTCTCCGAACTCAACTTAGGAGGTCAACGAATGTATCCACTACTTCTATGTACTTCATTGATATGACTTTAGTTTGGTGGCGCAAGAAGTGTGGTGAGATAGAAAATGGGTTATGCGTTATTGATTCTTGGGAGGCCCTTAAGACCGAAAAAAAAGAGACGTTATATCCCAAGAATATGGGTCATGATATTAGGAAGAGTATGAAGGAGCTCAATAAAGACCAATCTCTTAAAAAGTACGTGAAGACTTTCTTTAACCTCATGCTCCAAATCATAAACTGAGCAATGAACATCTTATCTTCAACTTCCTGGACAGGCTGAAACCTTGGACAACCTGAGAGCTTAACTGACACGAGGTGGAAAACATTTTTAGTACTTTGACGGTATCCTAGACACTGACGGAAGAGCACCCCAATGACAAAGGTGACAACTCTTAGCCCAAGACTAATGCATCAGACTACCGAAGCCACAAGCCATATCATGCTAATGGTGGGAGAGCGAAAGAATAGTCAAGCAGACCGCCTACCCACAATGACAAAGGAGGGTAGCAGGGCCAAGAAGGAAACAAAGGTACAAGGAAGGACTTTGCACCAAAAGCTAGTTGTTTTCTCTGTGCAGGAACACATAAAGCATGTGATTATGCAAAACGCAAAGCCCTAAATGCTATGACTGAGCATATGGAGAAAAGAAAAGAGGCTACTATGGGATGCCTCAAATTGCTCAATGTTTTGAAGACAAAGACTACTACTCACCACACAGGTGATAGAAATCTTATGCATGTGGAGGGCCACATCAATGGGAAGACCATCGAGCTCATGGTGAATATGGATGCATCTTAAAACCTCGTGAGTCCAATTGGATGGTTGAAAACCATGAATGCACATAAAAAAGCCCTTAAATGGAGTAGCTCATGGGGTAGAGCTACAACTTAGCTCGTGGTGAGGCAATGTGGACTTTTCTGTGGCATCGATGGATGACTTTAGCATTGTGCTAGGTATGGAATTTCTGAAGCACTTTAACGTTATTCATGTCTCGTGTCTCAACATGGTGATGATCATGGAGAGGGAACCTTGTGTCGTCCCTACAGTAACCCCTGCCAAGACTGATAAATCTAGCTATAGTGCAATGCTCCTCTGGGCTATGCAAGTAAAGAAGGCAGTCAAGTGAGGGGAGGCCACATGGTTAGTGGTTCTCAAGCAAGAATAGGAGGTTGCAGGCATGGGTGATGCCTTACTGCTTCAAGTGGAAAAGGTCCTTGACGAGTTTAGAGATGTGATGCCACCTGCCTTCCCGAAAAGGCTTCCACCACGATATGAGGTGGACCACCAGATTGAGTTGGAACCAGTAATGAAGCCGCCTGCTAAAGTACCATATCGAATGTCACCTCCGAAGTTGGAGGAATTGAGGAAGCAACTGGGAGAGTTCCTTGAGATGGTGTTCATCAGACCTTCTAAAGCCCCATTTGGCTCGCCGGTATTTTTTCAAATGAAGGCTGACGGATCGTAACGACTCTATATTGATTACCTAGCACTCAACAAGGTTACAATCAAAAACAAATATAACATTCATCTCATTGCCAATTTATTTGATTAACTAGGCAAGGCAAAGTTTTATTCCAAGCTTGACTTGAGGATGGGTTATTACCAAGAGCGGATTATCGAATGAGATGAGGGAAAGACCATTTGTGTATCTTGCTACGGTGCCTTCAAGTTCTTTGTCATGCCCTTCGTCTTAACGAATGCACTAGCCACGTTCTGCACTTTAATGAATAAAATTCTTCATCCATATTTGGATCGATTTGTGGTGGTTTACTTGGATGACATCGTGATATATAGCCACACACTGGAGGAGTATGTTAAACATCTACAAATTGTCTTCCAGGCCCTTAAGGAGAACAAATTATATGTTAAAAAAGAGAAATGTTCATTCGCGATGAATGAAGTACAATTTTTGGGCCATATGATCAAAGACAGGAAGCTCATGATGGACCAGAAGAATGCAAAGACTATTGAGAATTGGGAAGCGCCTACCAAGATAACCGATTTGCATTCCTTCATTGGACTTGTCAAATACTATCGGCGCTTTATTGTGAGATATTCGGATAAGACTGCACCTCTCATAGATTTGCTCAAGAAAAATAAGTCCTGGGAGTGGAATACTCAATGCCAACAAGCTTTCGATGGGTTGAAGAAAGTAGTGACATAGGAACCTGTGTTGGCATTACTGAATTGCACCAAGGGATATGAGGTGCATGCAGATGCCTCTGACTTTGTGATCGTGGATTTATCCGGTTAGAGTGCAAGTGTACACCAATCAAATTATAGTATAAAAATTATTGTTCCCACAAAGACTAGTAAACTATATACCAATATTTTTAATCTCTATCTTATCTAGCAAATAATAAAGTTTGGATTTTTATATAATTAAACTAAATAAAGACAAATAAATAATAAAGATAAATAAAAATAAGATAAATATAATAGATATATAAGATAAGATAAATATATGCTAAGATTTCAACTTCACTTATTCAATCATAATCTAGGGTTCACTATCTTTATTAGACAATTGATATTAATTTGACATATTCATGACAATGAAATTTTCCTAAATTAGATACGAGCCTATCCTTAGTGAAAGTACCCATACTCCTATTATTAACCTATCATATTCCTATGTGAATTTAAATAATAAAGAGAGCATTAATGCTTTATGGAATTTCTGGTTTTATTAGCCATTTTTAAGCCAAACTACTCCCGAAACCGCACAGATCAGCTTAAAATATTTCTAGCAAGGTTTAACCTCCGGTTATGATTCAATTGAGCCATTAACAAACCTTCACAGTTACGTCATTCAATTTTTTAACCTAGATCATCTTACGTCCTTCAATTTGTTAACCTAGATTATTTAAATATTGATCAAGTTTTCAAAAGCATTAAGAACATGTATCATAACTCAATAAATATGTGAAAGTAATATAAATGCGTAATAAAGATGAAATAAACTTTTAATTAATCATGAATAAGATCCGTATAGCCTCAACATAAGATAGATTAGAACATGACTAATCTACAAGATACAATAGAAAAGATAGAAAAACCCATAAAACGTTGGCTAGATGTGTTCATGTGGTAGCCCTTCTGGTATCCCATCTCCTTGAGCTATTAATCTCCTCTCGATCGTATGTTGTATGAAAAATATATTTTTGAGAGCTAGGAGGGAGTTTATATAGGTTTAGTCTTTGGGTCTTTTCATAATTTGATCTTGATTAGGTCTTCCACTTGAATATAACTTTGAAAGCATCTAGGAAAACCCAAAACCGCCTTGGTCAAAGCCTTCCAAAAAAGTCAATAGAATTTGCGAAAAGTTACACGGCCTGCCTTACTGCCTGGCCTATGGCTGTAAGTTGCCTTACGGGCTGGTTAACGGCCGTAAGACAGGTTGTAAGGCCCTCAGGACTTTAGTTTTTTGCTTCTGCTTCAATTCCAGCCAAGCCCTGTTCGTCCGGGATTAGGTCAAATGCAATTTTTCTTCGAAATAGGACTTTTCAAGCCCAATTCTCTACATGGTAAGCCCAATAACAATAGAACATATCTAATCCCTTGGATTGATGATTTGTTAGCCCAAACAAGGATATATAAGCCCAATCCATGCATTTTTATAATAAATCAAGAGAATAATCATAAGAAAATATGTATATAATAAACTATGATCAAATTCCCCTAAACTTAATCTGCTGCTTGTCCCCAAGCAAACTAATCATGAAAATTAATTCTAAGGAAATTTGGCCTCTTGATTCTTAACATTGAAATCCACTGAAATTTTTATGAGTGACAAAGTTGGTGATGAAAATTATCTAAGACTAATAATCTACAATTTAAGAAATTAATACTCCCTCATACATAAGCAAAACTTTGCACAACATAAGTACATGTATCCACAATATGTCTAAGTTTTCATAATTTTCCCTGCTTCCTATAATTTAATTCAAAACGTGTCCATGTGCTCATGTGTAGCATGGATTAACTCAAAGATATTTAAAATACCAAGTTGGACTTTTACCTTTAAGCATCGCACTTTAGACCTCCGACCGAGTGGATGGTTTCTCTTACCCACCTGCATGGATCGTTCCTTTGAATACTAAGATCTCAAAGGAGTACTTGATTTTTTCTCGTATTTTTTTCATAGGCTTTTGCCTATAGAGTTGGTGGGCATTTTTGCTCTAGTTTCTTTCCAACTATTTATTGTATTTTTTTTTTTTATTTTTTTGATTTTTTTTCTTATATTTTTTTTCGAAGTCAAGTGTTTCTCCAGTAATCAAAAGCATTCAAAAGTCACCAAGGAAGTCTAAGCACTGTACTATATTCTTAATAGTCTTTCTTGAAGCATTTCAATATTTCAGAGTTAACAAGTATTGATATGAAACAACTTTCTAAATCAAATATAGGATAGCAAGGGATTATCATAATTTCCTAGGCCTATTATGGATATAAAGGACCTAAGCATGCGAAATTCGACTCATATAATCCTAAGCATCAATATTCAAAAGTAGAATACTAGTTCCAAATAATTTTAAAAATAAACTAAGTCCAATCATTTTTCATTTGGTTAAAAACATGGAATTTCATTTAAAGACAACTTATGAGTTTTTTTGAATTTTTTCAAAATTTTCTACTTTTTTAAAAAGATGAAATAAAACTAAAAACAAATATAGACAGAAATAAAGATGAAAAAGAAAATATAAACAAAAATAAATAAAAAGAAAATATAAACAAAAATAAAGATGGAAAATTTAAAAATTAAACCAAGAGGATTTACACCTTAAAAAAAGTGGATAACATAAGTGAACCATATAAAATATGTTTATCCCTCCCCTAAACTTAACTATTACATTGTCCCTGATGTAACACAATAATAGCACGTATGGGAAAAAGAGAAAACATACCTGATCAGGAAGGTGGGGTCCAAAGTGGCCCTATGAGATATGTCAGTCATACATCTGTTGCATCATCGCTTACTGATGGGCTTGTTTTTGCTCGGTCCAAGCAAGAATAGTGTATATCCCCTCGGGTGCCCCTGCAGATGTCGCAGTCCCACTAGTCCGGCTCTGCTATAGGCGACTCAATTGGAAGTAATAGGAATGGTGGGAATGAGTGGGTGGCCAGCATCATCACAGAGGCCAAAGAAATCAAAGTAGTCATCGGGACCCATGTCAGCATCCTCCTCGAAATCTAGAGTGTCGTGGTCCTGGCCGTCAAATACCTCAGGATATAACTAATTGCCCTTGTCTCGGACCGACGTAGAATCAACATCTTGTATTTTGTATTGAAACAAAAGTAATACAAATTACCTTATTTAGCTATCATGTGCATGGCGATGCAGGAGTTGATGTCGATAGTGTTGTTCCTTTGGGCCTCAGGTAGGTCGGAGTAATCAATCCCTAGATGGGTGGCAATCGGTGTAATCAGGCCATCGAAGACAATTTCGCCCTTCATTTGCCTGGATTGCTTGGTGATGTAGCGGAAGAAGCTGACGCCGGTATCGAATGCACGCTCGTGAAACATGCAGTGAAAAATGTATAGCTCGTCACGGTGGAAGATGCCGTTACTATCTCCTCGATCAAAAATAGTATGGGCCATAAACCGCTGCATGTATCGGAAGCACGAGTTTTGAATGTTGGTGGAGTGTGGAATTGGTTTGACCAGTAATCTGGTATAATAATTGATTGGCATTGAAATCGGTGAGTGTAATCCAGTTGCTGTAGAGGGGGAAGCCAAAAATCCCGTTGAACTCGGCGATGGAATGTGTGTAGTCTTCATTCATCAATCGAAAACTGAGCCATCAGTTGTTACTGGCCAAATTGAGTGTGAAACTACTTAGAAACTCTAGAACGAGTCGGATGTAGGTGGCGCTCTTCATCTCGATAAATTGTGTCTACCCGACTCGGTCGCTCTTCCATTTAATGTCGTCAAGAATGCCCAAGTCCTAGAGGGCATAGAAGTTCATGTAGCGCGTGTTGACTATCCCGGTTGTTAAGGACGGCATACCAAGCCTCTTGCTCGGCGTCTCAGAAGATTATACTGTGCTAGTTAGTTGGTGCATTTTGCCGAGCACCTAGTAGGCAACTTGTTTGGCCTTGGGAAGATTCACCCCGGGCGCGTTTTGATGACCTCCTAGTGTGCATCTGCAAGCAACAAACTCCCAACCAGTAATAGAAACTTACCCAAGTGTTTCCCACGTTGGATTTGACTTGATTTGATATTTTCACCACGTTTAGAATTCGGATGATTTTTGAAAATTTTGGTGAAATATGTGGTCGTGGTTGATGATTTGGGTGTTTGGGTGATGTGTTGTGCTTGATTTGAGCTTGGGATGGTGTTTGCACTGATTGATTTGAAGTTTTGGAGGTTTCGTTTGAAATGGGTCATTTTGGCGCACCGAAGTTTGAGACGGTGGCTTGATTCTCTGTCGGATGTGCTTAAAAACTCGATTTTGGGGCCCTTATGGTCCCGTTTATGGCCGTAAGTGACCTTACGATCACGTTTACGACCCGATTTACAGCAGTAAGTCAGGCTGCAAATCTCTCTGCTGGCTTGTTTTGCTAAAATTTTGTAACTTTCTTCTATGGGATTCGTTTTCACCCGTTCTTCTTCCTAAAAATCTCTTATGCATCCAAAAGTGTGAATCTACAAAAAAATTTGAAAACGAAACAAGAAAAGTTGACGATAAAAAGCCAAAAAATGGTATATGGCTTGGGTTTGCTCCCAAGAAGTGCTCGTTTTATAGTTTCTAGCCCAACTTTAGGTCTTTTAAGTTCAAGATGGGGGGCCAAGCAACACTGAGGTCTTGAGAGCTTCAAAGTCTCCCCCATATAAGGTTTCAGTCATTGACCGTTAATCTTGAACTTGTTGCCATATGAACTTGTAATTTCTACCGTTCCATATGGAACGATCTTTGTAATCGTGAATCGTCCACTCCATCTTGACTTCAATTTCCTTGGAAAAAGACGAAGACGAGAATTATATAATAAAACGTGTTAACCCTCGTGGAAGTTTTTTCGAAGAATTTTACAATCATGAATCAGCTTCGTCTTTTCCTTGTATATTTTAGCACTCTCATAAGCCTCATGACGAAACTCATCTAATTCGTTTAGTTCCAGCAAACGCTTCTCTCCAGACGCTTGCAAATCCATATTAAGAGTCGTCATGGCCTAATAAGCTTGGTGCTCCAGTTCCACAGGAAGATGACAAGTCTAGTCGTAGACCAACCGAAATGGAGACATACCTATAGGAGTTTTATACGCTGTTCGATAAGCCCATAATGCATTGTCTAGTTTGATGGACCAATCCTTCTGGTTCATGCTAACTGTCTTCTTAAGAATTCGTTTTAGCTCTCAGTTAGACACTTCAACTTAACCGCTCATTTGTGGATGATAAGTCATGGAATTACGATGTGTAACACCATATTTTTGCATTAGTACCTAAATTGTTTATTCATGAAATGTGAGATTTGTTCACTAATGATTGCCCTCGGTGCACCAAATCGTATGAAGGTGTTTTTCTTGAGAAATTTTACTACGCTTTTGGTATCACAAGTAATAAGAGGGGCTGCTTCCACCTATTTAGACACATATTCCACTGTAACAATAATATACACATTCTCATATGAAGGAGGGAATGGTCCCATAAAGTCAATACCCCAAACGTCGAAAGTTCATATTCCAGAATACCATTTAAAGGCATCTCATTGCGTCTTGAAATATTTCATGTTCTTTGGCAGTGGTCACATCTCTTCACATACTCAAAGGTATCCCTGAATATTGTAGGCTAGTAGAAGCCTGATTACAGAATTTTGGCCACTGTTTTAGTAGCTCCGAAGTGGCCACCCATCGCACCATCATGGCAATGGGAGAGAATTCCTACAATCTCATTAAATGCAACGCATTGTCTAATAATTCCATCAGTGCAAACTTTAAACAAGAATAACTCATCCTAAATATAATATTTTAGTTCAGAAAAGAACCATTTCTTTTGTTGGTAAGTGAATTCGGGAGGCAATACCTTGTTTACTTTATAGTTAACGATGTCGGCATACCAGGGAGAGTTTACCTTTATCTCAAACAAGTCTTCATCTAGAAACTTCTTGACAATTGGCTCAATTTTAGTTGGAGCATTTAGCAGTCGGCTTAAATAATCAGCTATGAGATTTTTGGTTCCCTTTTTGTCTTTAATCTCCAGATCAAACTCTTGTAGTAGGAGGATCCATCGAATAAATCATGGCTTGGCATCCTTTTGAAGTAGATATTTCAGAGCTGCATGATTGTGAAAACAATAACTTTTGAATCGATCAGGTAGGAGCGAAATTTATCAAAGGCAAAGACTACTGCCAAAAGCTTTTTCTCAGTAGTAGCGTAATTTAATTGAGCTCCAATCAACGTCCGACTTGCGTAATAAATAGGCCAAAAAAAATTTATCTTTGTGTTGGCCTAACACTGCTCTAATGGATGTATCTCTAGCATCGTACATTAATTCAAATGGTAGATCCCAATTAGGTGTCATCATGATTGGGGCAGGTACTAGTTTTTCCTTTAGAGTTCAGAATGCTTTCAGGCAGTCTTCGAAATTAGCCTTTTTTTTCAAGTAACTTGCAAAGTGGCTTGGCTATCTTTGAGAAATCTTTGATGAATCTTGTGTAGAACCTGACATGGCCGAGGAATCCTCGAATTAGCTTGACTGAGGTAGGTGGTGGCAAGTTGGAGCTTACTTTAATTTTTGTACGATCCACTTCAATTTCCTTCTCGAATATCTTGTGGCCCAAAACAATTCCTTTTCCCACTATAAAGTGACAGTTCTCCCAGTTTAGGATAAGATTCGTGTCCTCACATCTTTGCAACACTAGATCCAGATTTTTCAAGCATGCGTCAAAAGATTATCCAAATACGAAAAAATTATCCATAAAAATTTCAATGCACTTTTCCATAATATCAGAAAATATTGCAATCATGCATATTTGGAAAGTAGCCGGTGCATTGCATAAGCCAAATTGCTTTCTTCTATAAGGGAAAGTACCGTATGGGCAAGTAAATGTAGCCTTCTCTTGGTCTTTTGGAGAAATAAGAATTTGAAAGTAGCTTGAAAAACCATCCAAGAAGTAATAAAAAGTGTATCCTGCAAGCCGCTCGAGCATCTGGTCAATGAATGGAAGTGGGAAGTGATCTTTGCGAGTTACGTCATTTAATTTTCTATAATCAATGCATATACGCTAACCCATGACAGTTCTTACAAGGATTAATTCCTTGTTGTCATTAGTAATAACTATAATACCTCCCTTCTTTGGAACAACTTGTACAGGACTTACCCATGCATTATCAGAAATTGGGTAAATAATACCTGCATCTACAAGCTTGATCACCTCAGCTTTAACTACTTCATGCATTGTTGGATTTAATCTTCTTTAGCATTGGATAGTCAGTTTGTGACCTTCCTCCATCAGAATTTTGTGCATGCAGATGGAGGGGCTAATTCCTTTTATGTCGACAATAATCCATCCAATAGCTTTCCTATGTTCTCGTAATGGAGAATTAATTATAAAGATATATATAGATTAAGTATATGTTTTTGTTATAGAAAAACGAGAGCGCAAAGATTGCTAGCTCAAACGTTTTTATTAATAACTTGACCACATAATGGTATCCAAGGTTTCACCATGTCATTTTTATGGATTTACAATGATCAATGAAGAACCATTAAAAGAATATCAAGTGGTCCTAAAGGGGGTTACTTGCTTAATTGATGTATGTAGCTGACATTATGCTAATTGTTAACAACATTTAGTCCTTATTATAGATGAGGACATAGGTAGACTAGTGTATATATTCAAAATGTTGATCTTTTATAAGATCGCTAAAGGTAGATTTCAAATTTGTCCTTGGAGATTTATCAAAAACTAGCCTTAAGCAATTTTGCAACAAACAACTAGAAACCTATACGAACTTCTATTATTATAGGATGAGTGCTTAAACTAATAAAGTTTTGCCCAAATATTTCTACCATTATGAATAAGATGTTTATTTTTCATGTGTCATTATAGTTGAAAATTGATGGATATAAAAGTCTATTCTCGTTTTTCGACAATCAATTTAGTCAATATGAATTTGGTCAAAACCTTAAGATTATTTATCAAACATTGTCTTGGTGTTACTTTGGGTAACTCAATAGTTTTGTAGATTACAAGTTATGTTATTGGATCTCAGTTTATTCATCGTGGGTTCCACTGATTAATATTAATGGAAGACCCAAATAATAAAGAGTCTGAATCTATACTTCGTGGGTTTCGCTAATGAGATTATTGAAAGACCCAAATGATGTAGGACTCATATTTATTGCATCTTATATTTCACCAATTAAATCAATTGAAAGACCTAGCGAGAAAAAATATTCGAGAAAACTCAATATTTGTGAAGTGGATTGAGAATACATACATACAAGTCTGATTTTGGTGAATCGCATGATAAAGTCTACTATTGAGTAATGGACTTGTAGATTTATGTTAGATCTATGAGACTTTGTAGTGGATCGCATGATAAGATGCTTATCACTTTATGTTTGAGATATTGGTATATCATTATGCAACATTCCCACAGTTAGTGCATATGATAAATATTATTACACATATACTTATGTTTACATTAAAGAATATGTCCAACAGGCTGATTGACTCACTCACACGAGCAATCACCTTTGATGTTTTGGCTAGCGAGTAATTGACACTTTGGACAGTGATCGTTAGCGCTTAATAGCGAGGAAACATAAGACATTTTATTTATTGGCGCTTTGGATAATAAGCTATTGACGTTTTGTACAACGATCAATTATTTCTTAGTAGCGATCAAAAATGAAATATTTATATGTCGCCTTGGTAGGACCAAGATGACGTTAAATTAGTTTACCAAATATGGTAAGTCCCACTACCATTATAAGCCTGATTTATAGCCGGATGTGAATCTCAAAGTTGGCGCTTCGAAAAGTAAGCAATTTGAGAATTCAATTTAAGCGCTTGGTAAGCGATTGAACTAAGGTCCGCAAGGTATGATTATGAGACATACATAATAACAATTGTGAGATTGTCTACCGTGACATGTTAACTGAATAAGAAATTTTGGATTTGGCACTTTGTAAAGTGAGCAATTTGAAATTTTTTGAGTTAGACACTCTGGGAGTAACTAGACTAAGGTCCACACAACATCTATAAGATATTTGTTATGAGGGTTAACATGAGCTCAGCTACCATTTAAGAATGTGAGAGAATGAATCCTTGTTTCCTCACCATGTGAGTCTTAAAAAGATGAATACTATTTTATCGTGTCTTTAAGTAGTGCTCTTTGTGATCTTTGACTATGTCACAAAGATATGGATTGATGTTGTTACTTTGATTTTGTTTCCTAAATTTAGCATAGATAAGACCCTAAGGGGCGATTTTGGGAAAGCAGTTAATCCATGTCTAAGTAACATTAGGGGCAAAGGGAAGACAACTTGATTCACCACATGCTCTATACTTATAGCGCACAATTATAGCGCTTTGGATAACAAAATAATTATAAGTGTATGATGTAAAGAGATAGGCCTAAAGGAGTTAAGTATGACTCTATGAGGGATTAGAGATACTTCACTAGGCGAAATTGAAGTTGGTCCAGGATACTCTAAGTTTATTGGATTGTAGTCTTTATGCAAACTTTAATAAGTTTGGCGTAAAAGCTCCCATATTATATTAAAAGGGTAGATGTCTCTATTTTGGCCCTAACGGGTTTGATTTAGAGCTCCCGCATTGTAGGTAAACTCAGCGGTCGCACTATCCGTTGGTTAACGTTAGTATATTCAATGGCATGAGCATAGATAATACCATGATGGTTACCATGTCGTTCTTGCCATGGGCAAATGGGAGATATTGGAAAATGAGTCGGGTTGACCAAACCCGGTGGCACCCATGGAGTGGCCGACCTGGTTCGTTTACCCATGTTAAGTAACCTTTTGTTTTCCTCATTATTGTGAAAGTTTTACCACATTATGTAGCACATAATTGTGGGTGTTACACCACTTTATGTTGCATATAATAGTGGGAGTTAAACCACATTATGGTGCATATAATGATAGCTTTATTGTATATATATATACATGTATATAAGGAAAAAGAAGAAGAGTCCTTGATTCTAGAGAAATACCATATAGGAAGATAAATGGTCCTTTCATGGAGATTAAGACATTCATCTTATTCTATGTCATGAGAATTACAACTAACGCCAATAGAATAGTAAAATTAACGGCTATGCTCATCACTAACGTGATCGTAGTGTAGTCTAACCGTTGAGACGCATCGAAAGCATGGATGGATAGCTAGTGGTGCATGCAATCTAATACGGATTCGGATGGGACAAAGACGGAATGCATACAACATGAATTAGGTAAAGTTGTTCCGATTAATTTTTTATTCTGCATGTATGCATATATACTCGTTTATTTAACATCTACAACTATTACGATTGAAATTATTGATTAATCTATTCAAAATCTCTGTTGGTCTACTCTATTTATCTGATATGGCTAGTTTCCTCCATATATCTGTCCATATATATACACATTTATTGATTTCGCAGAGGTTGTGAGATCATAATTATGATTGATTATGAATTTATAATTGTTATAAATATTCAAATTTATTTCATGGAAACTCAATTCTGAACCATTATGATTACAAAAGGTTCAGTAAAAAGTAGATATATAGACATAGAAGACTCAATTATCTCGAAGTTTAGACGGGTCAACTCAACTCAAAATTACTAAGTTGACTCGATTGAAACCAAAATTATCCCTCATTCTCTCTCTCTCTCTCTCTCTCTCTCTATATATATATATATATATATATATATATAATTCATTGTGATTTATTTTCAGTATTTTTTTTATTATTGTATAAACTAAATTTTAAAGGTGTATTTTTTCTTACTTTTGGAATTTTTATCCGTCTAGTAAATTCTTCAATAAGTTTATCTATTTCAAAAAACTTTAATGTAGGTATTTCTTCTGTGATCTTTTTCCCTTTATCTATTTTTTTACTAATATCTTCTAATAATTGAATGATCAAATTATTTTGGGCGATAATAATTTTGACAGGTAAATTAACGACTTTGGAAGTATGTGTGTAACCTGATTCAAATTGTTCTAACACTAGGTCACCTTCAGTATATATACAAACCTCTTGTTTTGCTTTTTTATAATTATCGCTCATTAATTGGATGTAAGATATTTACTTTCTTCTAGAATCTTTTGTGTATTTATAAAATTTTCCTCAAAATATATGTCTTATTCTTTTAATATATTTGTTTGAATTTTTATTTCTTGTAAGGTTTTGTCAGGAGATTTATTTTCCAAAATTTTTATTAAGTTACTAATTTCACAGGATGTGGGAATATTTTCTAAATTTAATTTATTAATTTTTTATAAATTCCTTTCTACTTGATTTTTTATATAATCAAGTTTTTGTGATATTTTTTGTAAAACTTTATTTTTATTTTTTACAGAATCTACGATTTCTTGACAAATTCTATTATTTGATTCAAGATTTTTATCTAGATGTTCACTTAGACTAATTATTATATCAATTAAACTATTGATACTAGGATTTTCAGAATGTAAATTGTGTTTAAAATTATTTCCAAATTTCCAAATTATTTTATAATTGTCTGAAGTGATTATACTTTTATTTTTTGTATTATATTCAAGATCTAAATATTTTACCTTTTTGAAATCTATTTTTGCAAAAATTAGTCTTCATCTAAACTTTCTCAATAATTTTTATTAGTAAGTATACAACTTATTAAAGTTGCTATTTGTCCATCACAGAAAAGGAGATAAGTTTCTTTAAAATAATTTTTAAATATTTGATTTAAAAAATTATTCTTATTTTTTAGGATAATTGCCAAAATTTTATCTTAAAATTTTGTTGTTTCGTTTTCAAAAATTTCTTGAAATGTTCTTGAAAATAGTCCAAACTCTTTTTCTTTTTCAAAAAAAATTCCAATATATTTAGAATGTTCTATATAGATTATGTTCATAAAATTTTAATCAAATTGGTAATACCAACTATCCAGACTTCTTATATCTTCTCTTTCGTGTTGATATATTTCAATAAGTCTTAAAGATTCTAACTATTGATGATAATATTTTCATTCTTGAGCAGATTGAATATCTTCTGAAGTTATATTATTTTTAAAATATATTTCTTTTGAGATCTAATAATTCTTCAATATTTATATCTATAGTTCTTTGATAAACTATTTGTTTTAACTCAGCTTCTTTAGGATGATTTTTAATAATTATTGAAATTATTTGTTGTATATACTATTGATAATTATAATAGGATTCTAAAACGTTTAAATCTAAGTATTCGTCAAGATTTGAAAAATTTTGGTTTGTAGATCTTCCAGATAATAAGATAAAGCATTCATACAATTCATAAAATAAGAAAACTTCTTGTTATCATTGTTATCATTGTGTTTTAAATTAATGTTTCTTGTCATATTTTTATGGTCTAATTATTAATTGCTTACGATTAGGATTGCCTTAAAAATTAGGGTTTTAGCTAGAAATTGCTTTGTTAACCACAAAATTAAATTATTATGCCATGATCTATCATAAAAATTGTAACTTGTGTGTTTCATATACTATATACAATATACTCTCTCCATCCAAAAAAGGAAGACCAAATCATCTAATGTACACAAATTAAGAAATACTACTTTCAAGATAAGAGAATTATTCTACACCACATAAAATTTGTTTCTCCCCATAAAACTCTTCTTCTTTAAATATACACCACATAATCTCATTGATTTATATATTTTGTCTCTTATTTTAGGACCAAAAAAATTGTGCATTTAGTCTTGTTTTTGGGACGGATAGAGTATATAATTTCTAAAAGTACAAAAAATCCAAAAGGAGTCTTCTGATTTCGTTTGTGTCATGATCACGTTGTTATCATACATTAAAGCAATTGATGTATAATGATCAAACTTGTCCAAATTAAGTGGCCTTTTTCAAATCAAATTTTGTTGTGACATGATTGCGAACAACTTTATTTAATTATTTACATTATTGTAAATTCCTGATTTTTATCAAAATTCATATTTTTCAAAATCAAAATCAAATTTTCATATACAATTCATATTTAAATTGGTTTCAAAGATCAAAATTTTTCATATTCAATTCAAATTAATATTTCAATAATCAAAACTTTAGAAACTAATTTTTAATATGTGATTTTCAAAAATATAATTCCAGTTTAATATAATTTATTTAGTTGAATGAAATTATTTATAATCCCAATTGTCATCAATTTCTAAATAAAAACCAACATTGAAAACTACATGGGTTTGAATTAGTCACCTGATCAAGAATGCAAACTAGTCGATTTTTATAATTTGTTTTCAAAAATTATTTTTCAAATCTATATATTATTTTCAAAATTCTATTTTCTTTTTAATCCTCAATCCAAAAATAAAAATATTAATGTTTGTGATTTAGTTGAATTCATCCCATATAATTAATCAATAAATACGATATAGATAATAAGTTGTGAGACCAAAGATTTTCTAGTGTGAATTAGTTGTTGAATAATAGTAGTCTTTCTAATTCATAATCAAGTCTCCAAAATCGAATTCTCTGATTTTGTTTGGACTAGGTCCTTATGTTTGCTTGCTCCTTAAAAATAAGATGGTGACTCGTGTTTTGTACTAATTCTATTTTGAGAACTTTGTGTAGCTCTCAAAACCGAATTGCTATTAGCACACTCATGTATGTTTTTGTGTGTGTGTGTGTGTGTGAATTACCATCCCTAGTCCTAGCCCTAGGCATAAGTAATTTACTAGTTTAGTTTTAGTATATAAATTAACATGCAAGTACATTTCATCTCTTCTTTCATTCTCAGTCTCTTCTCAACTCATCTCCTTTTAATTCTTCTTCTTCTTCTCCATCTTAGACTATGTCTCTTATCCCTCTCAGATATATCTATTATTTAAGATTTTCAACTAGAAATGCTTCCTTCTCCTTCATCATTTGTGAGAACCTAAATTTATTAATGAACGATTAATAATATAAATTTTTCTTTTTATGATGTCTAATGGAATTATTTTTTCTGCATCGCTATATTTCAGAAAATTGAATTAAGACAATGATACAATGTTCAAGGGCATTCTCGTCATTTTGACAAATATTATGCTCAAGGGCATTTTGGTTATTTTGACAAATATTATGCTCAAGGGCATTTTGTTTATTTTGACAGATGTTATGCTCAAGGGCATTTCGGTTATTTTGACCCAAAAGTTAAAAAGTGTTTAAAATCATAAACCGATCAAAGATCTGGGATCGACACGAAAAAATAGTGAATCGAGATGCCATCGGATTTTTGATTTGACCAAGTCCTGAGTTGACTTTTTGACCGGAGTGTCGTATGGAAAAACGAATAGCGCCGTTAGAATTGCAGCGTGCCAAAATGTAGGGATAGAGTATAATATTGTATTTTACAATTTTTGACTTTTTAAATTATTATTTAATTATTAAA
>JAUMHB010043953.1:0-10518 GCA_032359685.1 Pittosporum tobira
CAAAATGACACGTGGTAGTCAGGGAGGGTTACGTCCTAACATCCTCTAAAAAATATATAAAAGACTTTAAGTGTATTATATTATTTATTATCAATGATATTAATTAAATTTAAATAAATCTATGTTCATAATCTAAAATTGATATTTATTATAAATCATATCCAATTACATCATATCTTAATAGAAAAAATAATAAATAATAATTTTATCTAAATTAAGATCTAATATGAACATATTATTATTTTTAAATTTAGTTTTAGTAAAGTTTAAAAAAAAAAAAAGGAAGCACAAAGAGACTCATTTTGTGTAGAATAAGATAAATTGGAAAGCAAGAGAATAAAAAGAACAAATATTATTATTATTATTAAGTGTATAGTGAAATAGTTATTATGAAACACTAAAAAAACAAACACATATAATTTAGAAATATATCTATTTTGAAACATATTAAGTATAAATATTACAATAAAATATAAATTATTACTCTTAAGTGTATACTATAATCCACTAAAAATATATATAGAGTACAGTAATACTTTATCTATTTTAAAATTAAAATTACTTATGTATTTTAAGTAAGTAAAATTGTAAAATTATAAAATTTAACAATAATAATTATTGAAGAATATTGAAAAAAAAAATACTAAAAGATAAATGAGTTATGAATTTTGTCCACATACACTTATTTTAAATTATAAACTCAAATTTAAAATAAATTTATTTTATTATAGTTGATGTCAAATTCAATATTACAACTACATATCAAATATCATTGCGTTAAAATTTTAAAGATTTTTAAATTTGTATTATAATTTAAATTTATTTTTTTGTTTTTAAATTATAATTAAAAAAATACATGTGGCGATCAGATAAGATTGCGTTGTAGATTCATTGAATTGCCAGTAGGCGGTCAGAAAGACCGCGTTATAAATTCATTGAGTTGCCACGTGGCAGTTAATAAACAAATAGTTGAACACTGGGTTACATAGTATCTAGCTAGCACCACCGCCAGGTCCGCTGCTAGTTATAAATAAAATTAAAGGATTTGTGATAATTTCGAGATTTTTAAGTTAAAAATTTAATATATTATTGAGTATAATATAAATATTTTTTAAATTTTAATAATTATTTAAACATAATAATTATTTTTTATTAATACTCAATGTAATTAACTCAAAAAAAATTAAATTATTTGGTATTGATGTATTCAATTTTACTCAATAATTAAACGAGTCTTATATAAATTTAATTTCAATTTTGATAAATTATATGAGTAAAATTTAATTAACTCGATACTCAATTTAATTTGATTCATGATTAATATTTAAATCAATTTGACTTGTTTATACTCCGCTGGATTATAGTCACCTGATGAAATTAGAGATAAATTTATCCAAAATTTATGATATTTTCGTAAACGAAAAATAGGAGTGTTAATCGAGTTGATGACTCGTTTAAGGTTCAGACTTAACTCGGTTAAAACTCAGTTCGCGTTCGCTAAAAAAATATCGTTAAACGTTTAGATTAACGAGTCAATCTCGAACTCGACTCGTTTAAAACTCGGTTCGATAAAATTTCAATAACAGTAAATATTTTTATATTCAAAATGTTTTAATCATGTACAAGTTAGACTTGGGGCATAGTGTTTATCTTACATAACTTATTTCATAATAGTTTATAATTTATTTGTTAATTAAAAAATTTTTGAGTTAAAAAAGTATTTCATTGACTAAATTTTTTTAAGTAAATTAATAATATTATTATATTTCACTTATAAAAATATTAATTAATAAAAACATATAGATATAACAAGAATCACTTGAGATTGTTAGGAATTTGCCAATATAATGAATTTTTATAATTACTTCCAATATTATGTCTTGTGTTTGATCGATCTCAAGTGAAATCTGTGTGTTGATGCACTAGAGAACAACATTTTTTTGATGTTGTGTTGTATTAAGGGGGAGAAGAGAAGAGGAGAGAGAGAGAGGGGCACATCAGAAGAGTATGTGTGAGGATGGGAAGAAGTTTGTTATTCTTTCCACTTTGAAGTATTAATTTTTAACTAAGGGCAAAATAATAATATGTAATATTTTTTAGCTTTTCTTTATAATTCGTAAACAATAATTGAAAAGAAAGTAAACACTTTCTCTTCAAAACTTACGACCACAAATCAAAAAATAATTTCACTTTATCTTCTTTTATAAATGTTACTCTATTTTTTTATTTTTATTTTATTTTATGTTCAAAACTCATGAACTGAGTGTTAAAGCACTAATTTTTTTTATTTTTTTTTTAAAGGGATTAACATGAATAGAAACACTGGATACTACAAAAATAATTTATAAACATTTATATAAAAAAAAATAATGATATGAGTAAATATTAATAAATGTTCTCTTCTTATTTTGTAAGTCGTTTTAAGAAAATAAATTTATTTATTTATATATAACGTTTGTTGATTGTTCCAATAACAATATTAGTATTATTAATAAATATTCTATTCCCTATTTTTATAAGTTGTTTAAAAGTTTAAATTTATTTTTTTCTATATAACATTTGTTGATTCATATGTTATATTGATTGTTCATTCTTCTATATTATCTTAAATATGAAATACATTTATAATAATATATAGTCTCTTAAAAAGTATTTTCTACCAAGCAAATCATTTTTTTAATTATTTTCAAACAAGGACAATATTGAAATTTCATATATAGATAAATCAACTAGATAAAGCATGAATTACAATTCCTAATTATATCCATAAACTTAAACAAATTAATACATACTTCATCCGTTATGAAATGAAACAAAAGATTAGTGATTCAACAATACATAAAACAAAATGTTAAATCATTAATCATTATTTTCAGAACAAAAGAAAAAATGTACCAATTGATGCGACAAAATATAATTAATTATAATAACAAATTTATTCATTTAGTGATATTATTTCACTAAATATATATTGACACGTCATTAGATATATTATTAATTTATTTTAGCGATATTTATTATAGGATACGGCATTACTCATTAATTTAACAAATATAACATGCACACGCGTGGCACGTGTGTGCAAAATTAATTGAATTTTTGAGGGGGATCTCATAATAAACTCAATTTATTAAACTTCTAATGCTTATATACATTCAAACATGACAAAGTATTTGCATACTAAAACACACCCCGTCTTCGAAAAACCCATAAAATAAGTATGGGAACAGTAAGATATTTGGGGGGAAAAATAAATATTTAACAAATTAAGTATTATATTATCTCTTAGATAGATATTTTTATATTTTTTAACCTTATGTCTAATCAAATTATATTATTTATTATGATAAAATTTGCAAATTAAGTAAATTTTTATGACAGACACAATTATAATAAAGCTTCAATCAAAAAATTAACACTAAAAACTGTTAATTTTTTTACTCTGGCTTAATAGAATAGATACATACTCCGTAATCCGTATTAACAGAGGACAGCATAGAAATCCTTCTCTTCTCCGGACAGGACATTCAACTACTATTTTGATTCGAAAAGAACTCCTGCAATCAAAGGGCAGTAACGTAATTATAATACAGGTGAAAAGATAAATATAAAAACGTGGAAAATAGTCCACGCACCGCAGTCAGGTCACAAACTCATAACTCAGTAAACAAATAAAAAAGGGTTTTTCGCTCTCACCATCGATCGTCTCTTTGCGATTGTACGCAGAGGGGAAACAAGCTCCAAACACTCTCCTCCTGCCATAATCCTATCCCTCTCCCAAAAACTCACCCTCTATCTATCTATCTATCTATCTATCTATCTATCTATCTATCTATCTATATCGAGACTCGTAGGCGGTTTTAAAACGCTGATTCTGTGTTGTGTTTCTTAATCGGACGTCGTAAAATTAGCAGCGACAACGAATCGAAAGGTATGCAGCGGACTGAACAGACGGTGTTGAGTTTGAGACCAGGTGGCGGAAACCGAGGCGGTGGCAGAAACATTGGCTCTTCTTCGGCTTTTGGTTCTTCTGATGTCCCAGCCCTTCGACCCCATGCCAGCTATTTTCCTGTCAAGGTCCAATATCTCTCTCACTCTCCACGGATCTAGGGTTTCTCTGAACTGTTTTTTCTTGAAGTCATTTTTACTTCATTTTGTCTTTTCCTTTATTTGTCTCTAATGCTATTTCCTTATTCGGATATAGGTTCTCTTTGGTAGATTTTGATACCTTTAATTTGGACTTGTTGCTCTATATTGTTCGTTTAATAGGTTAAGAAAGTTTATTGTGTTTTCTTTATTTTTTCTTGTGAAATTGTTAATTGTATTCTTCTTTCAATGAAATTGAGCCCCAAATGACTTGTTATACTTCTTTTTTTTTTTAATAAGAAAATTGGTATCTATATTGATTCCTTCAAAAAGGTTGTTTTTTTTTTTTTATAACTTTTTAAAACTCTGGTGGTGTTTTTTAGTATAAACATTTTCAATATGCTGATTATGTTCAAATCTTTTTGTAGTACTATTATAGTATTATATACTCCCACCTTTCCTTTTTATGAGCCTTTTTAAGGTCATGTACATGGATTAAGAAATGCAATTAATACTTTGTCTAATTGATTGAAATCTAAATATTAACCTTCTTGTGGGAATTGTAAAAGTAAGAGAGATAACAAGTAAAATTGTTTTATTGGTGTAAAATACTTTTTGAAAGATGAGAGAAAAAGGGTAATGTGGGAAACTGGGAAATCAAGCATTTAATATAGTCTAAAAATCAACAAATGGCTTATACAAAGGAACAAATTTCTTTCTCTAAAACGAATTTTGAAAAGGAAATGAGGGAGTATAAATCTCATGTTTTATGTTCCATTCAATTAAATGAAGCTTGGAACAGGGTAGATGGTTATATTAATGTCCTAATTGTTAGCAGGGTGACTAAGTGGTTTCTGCTGTAAATATGGACATAAAGTTATATGTTGTCTTAAGGCGGGCATTCTGTTAGTTGTCAACTGCACATAAGGAAATCTACTCAAATGGAAATCCAATAATTTGAGAGGGGGGGAAATGTACTTTTGGTATTGTTTAGTTTGGATTTTATTTTTTTGTGTACGTAAATCAAGTTAAATGAACGTGGGAATAAGATAGGGAACTGTTAATGATCTCCTAATTCTTGGCAGGTGCTCAAGTAGTTTTTGCTCTAATTATGGACGTAAAGTGATATATAGAGTTATAGACTTAAGCTGGGCATGTAGGTAATGTGTAGCCGCTCATAAAAGAACCTGCTTACATGTCAGCCCAGATTATTAGTTCACTCTGCAGAAGATGCGGAGTCCATGCTAGGGAATATGTATGCAACTTAAACACCGGATGCCCAATTCTGGGAAGTGCGTTGTGTGGAATTATTATCTGCGTCATAGTTTGCGTTATATTGCCCTCCACCTGTGTCCAAGTATTGCAATTTAATGCTAATACACGTAGGTTACTTGTTCGCCATGTCTTTGGACATCCTTTTGACTATTTCACAGTTGGTAGCTGTTATTAATAATATTTCAGGTTCCTTGCATTTAGTGCTAAGCTAGAACTTAAGTTGTAGTTAACTAATCTTGTCATATAAAGATGCTTTTCTCACAGTATTTTTAAAATTGGCAGAAATTCATGAATTTTTATTTTATTTTATTTGGGCATGGGTTCATGCTAATTACCTTCTTTGATAGGTCGATTTCATGGTAGTTACTTTTATTTTGTTGTTTTTATAGACTAGTGAATCTCGATTTGAGGGTCGTGAGCGTGTTCAGTACACCCAAGAGCAGCTGTTACATCTTAGGGAGGTAACATCTTTTGGTCCATGCTCTTGTTGCTATTTGTGACATTGATACATTAATTATTTATGAAGGATATTGTATTTGCTCTTATTTTGTGACATTGGTACATTATATATGTGATTCTCCTAGGTTAGTGGTATCTCTGATGATATTCTGAAAGTCAAACAAGAAGTTCAAGCTGAGTTTTTTGGTGAAAATCAGAACTGGGGTCGTGGAGAAAACAACGTAAGTGACTTGTCCTCCCTTGGAATTATTAGTTACTTGAAGAACATTATTGAGATACTTATACGTTATGGGACTACATTTTTCTGTCTTAAAAGTCATTTCAATACACTAAATAATTTATATATGTGTAGCTGCAAATTCAACCAAATCGTTCCCAGAATCGTCATTCTGAGCCGGACGGCCGTGATTGGCGGGCTCGATCTGCACAATTCCCTACCCCCTTGGAGGAGCGATCATGGGAGAATCGAGATTTTGGTGGCCGATTTGACTCAAGGCATAACCAAGGGGTAAACGATCCATATCCAGATAGTCCAACTATTTAATATACTTCATGTGCGGTAGTGATGAAACAGTTGTACACATTGCATGTTCAATTTTGAATAGATCCAATCTTTTGTGGGTCCACCAGTTTTCAAAATAACAACAAACATACAAAACAAAACATTCTGTCATTTGCAGAACATAATGCTAAAAGTGCTTGAAAATTAATGGTAACTTTGGTAGTTTCATCGATAGCCGCCATACCTTTTATTAAAATAATGTGACAGAATATGTGTAGAAGATTGCTCATAATTCCTGAACGAGACATGCTTATTGGATTTTTGGTGTTCAATGAAGTTGGTAGGATATTAATACTAAATTTGGCCAATAGATCTCTTGAATATGGAGTCTGCCAAACTTTTGTGATAGAGGATACAATAACAAGGGAAGTAAGGTCCGTACTGATATACCACACAGGCTAGTCTCTAGTTTTTAGGCTGTGACTTACCATTTTGGGACAGAGTTAGTTTCAAGTATAAAGGTAATATGGTGCAAACTGCAAATTAAATGGAACAGGTTTTGAGATTTTTCAGAAAAGAATGAAGATTAAGGATGTATGCTGAACATTTCTTCTGTGTATTAAATTATGGTGGTTTGCCAGATTTTTTGGCTGGTAGGGTCTTTTTCCTTCTGCTGAAAGGAGTTGTAAGCTAACCTAAGTTTTAGGTACGTAATGACAGAACTAACCTTGATCGTGAGATGTAGACATTTTCTTAAATTTGCAAGGTTTAGGTGATCATTCTCTACTTTCCCTTATTTTAAAATGTAATATAGCCATATGAAACAAATTGAAGGAGAGAGAATGAGGAGACCCATAAAATGTGCGGGGCGGGACCCACAGGTAGTGAGGTGGAGAGGAAGGATTGTATGATGAAATTTTCCAACACATACGTGCTGGTTTATACCAGCCTAGCCATTAAATTAGAAGAGGTAAAGTTGTGCTGCATTGATTTGGTCCGCATGAAGCTTTTTTCCCTTTTCCTCCTTTCCCATGTTTGGATTTGCATTGATCAACTCCCTCGGCCAACACATACAAACTAGAGAAACACATGATTGACTTCCTGCTAGAACGGTGTTATTGTGTTCATATGGATTCTCTTTTGATTGCTAATATTTTCTCTTTAAATACTATGGTAACCTCAATTTTTCTGGTTGGTATCAGTGGTATTTTGATGAAATATCTGCTAAGTTAATAAAAGCACAGTTTCTCTTTGGTTGTCGTAATGATGTCTCCCCCTCTTTCCTCCTTTTCATGTTATTCCTGCTTATCCTTCCTGGTTGGTTGGTATTCCATGTCCTAACTCTATTTTTCTTTTTTTTGGAATATTGAACAGGGAGGCCCTGCTCCTGCTCTGATAAAGGCTGAGGTGCCATGGTCGGTTCAAAGGGTGACTCTTTCTGACAAGGAACGTGTCTTGAAAACAGTCAAAGGGTAATAATTGAATAAACTTTCAGTATTTTTCTACTGCTATACTTAACATGTGTTTTTGTGGACCTATTTGTTTTGCTTGCTTTTCCCTGCTGTCTTGAATCATTCAGAATTACTTCTCTACTTATTCTGGTGTCCTTGTTTATTTTCTGGGGAAATATGTAGTTATGAATGGCAATATTGTCCTTTCACAAGTTCTTGTCATTTCTCCAAGTCCCAAAATTTTCATATATTTAGGAGTTTATACTTTTGGACCCCTTTTATATATGAATTTTTCTCATGGTATTCTCTAATTCATCTCCCGGGTAGGTCTAAATTGCTATCAGTGTTAAGTGCTGATATTGACTACTGTGGTTGGTTTGCAGCATTTTGAACAAGTTGACACCAGAGAAGTTTGATATTCTGAAAGGTCAGCTGATCGATTCTGGAATCACAACTGCTGACATTCTCAAGGTTGTTCCTCTCCTCTTTTTTAAATGTCATCCTTGCCTATGACATCTCCATTTATCTTTTTAACATGAAGTCACTTGTATTTTTGTGTTATGTGGATACTAATTTTATTTTATTTTTTGCTTGCAATGCACAGGGAGTTATATCATTGATATTTGACAAGGCAGTTCTAGAACCAACATTTTGCCACATGTATGCACTACTGTGTTCGGATCTGAATGAGAAGCTCCCCCCATTCCCATCAGATGAACCTGGTGGGAAAGAGATCACATTCAAGCGAGTTCTCTTGAATAACTGCCAAGAGGCTTTTGAAGGTGCTGACAAACTCAGGGAAGAAATAAGACAGATGACTGCACCCGAGCAGGAGGCTGAACGTAGAGATAAAGAAAAAATGGTCAAGCTTCGAACCCTTGGAAACATGCGCCTAATTGGGGAGCTGTTGAAGCAGAAGATGGTGCCTGAAAAGATTGTTCACCACATTGTTCAGGTTTTTTTTTAAGCTCTCTGCTGTCTCCCACCCCATAATTATAATAGCACCCCTCATCCAGTAATTTTTCAATTTCAAGGGCTGTCTGTTTTTGTGTAACAGGAGCTTCTGGGGCCCGACAATAAGACTTGTCCCGAGGAGGAAAAGGTTGAGGCCATATGCTATTTCTTCAACACTATTGGGAAACAGCTTGATGAAAGCCCAAAATCACGACGTATCAATGATGTGTATTTCCTCCGCCTGAAGGAACTCTCGACGAACCTGCAGCTGGCCCCACGAATGAGATTTATTGTTCGGGATGTTATTGATCTGCGTTCAGATAACTGGGTTCCTAGGCGAGAAGAGGTAGTGATTTATTCATTCATTCATTGTCCCCGTTACATCCAACTGCTAATGGTTGAATGCGATCATTTATGAATAATTTAACAATGTTGTCTTGTTCATTCTTTATTATAGGTCAAAGCCAAGACTATTACGGAGATTCATAATGAAGCAGAAAAGAACATGAAGTTGCGTCCTGGTAGTACTGCAAGTATTAGAAGTAGTCGTGCTGCCATGGCTTCTGCAGCTCAAGGAGGCGGCAGTATCAGCAGCCCGGGAGT
This sequence comes from Pittosporum tobira, assembly GCA_032359685.1. NCBI lineage: Eukaryota > Viridiplantae > Streptophyta > Magnoliopsida > Apiales > Pittosporaceae > Pittosporum > Pittosporum tobira. The sequence goes on from JAUMHB010043953.1 coordinate 9,331, forward strand.
TCCAATGAACCGGCCTGGTGCCGGAGGTATGATGCCCGGAATGCCGGGAACCAGAAAGATGCCTGGGATGCCGGGAGCTGATAATGACAACTGGGAGGCTGTTAATAGGTCCCGAGCAACGCCAAGGAGCAATCCCAGTCAGCAGGTTGGACGCGTTCAGACACCATCACCGGCAGCACAGAACCCAAGATTTCCACCGCAGGGTAGTGGCGGACTTGTAAGTGGTAGTTCTAGTGCCCTATTGCAGGGTAGCAGTGCCCCTGGTAGACAGGCTCCAACTCCATCTGTGCCTCCACTTGTCGCCAAACAAGTGGCGGCAGGTCCGGCTGGAAGGCCAAGTGTGGAAGAACTTAAGAGGAAAACAAATTCACTTCTCCGGGAGTATTTCAGTATCCATATGCTGGATGAAGCGCTACAGTGTGTGGAGGAATTGAGGTCCCCTGATTACCACCCCGAGTTCGTTAAGGAAGCAATTTCACTTGGACTGGAGAAAAGCCCACCATGCGTGGAACCAGTTGCGAAACTCCTCGACTACTTGTACACCAGAAGGATTCTGACAGCAAGGGACATACAGACTGGATGCCTTCTATATGGTTCGAACTTGGATGATGTTGGTATCGATTTACCAAAAGCACCAAACAATTTTGGAGAAATTATCGGGAAATTAGTTTTGGCGGGAGAATTGAATTTCAGTATGGTAGAGGAGGTCCTGAAGAAGATGGAGGATGACATGTTCCAGAAAGCTGTATTTTCTGCTGCACTGAGTTTTGTCACTACGAGTCCTTCTGGGCAGGCTGTGTTAGATTCCCAGGCAGACCATATCCAGGCCTGCAAGAGCCTTTTCTAAGAAATGTTGTCCCCCTTCCTTGCACGAGTATGTAACCTCAGGATATGATTGGAGCTGTGGAAAACATACGAGTTTTTAGTGAGCTGTACATTTTCTTGAGGTTATAGTAGTATGTCTTCATCAAAGAAATAGTAAAAAAAAACCTTAATGTCATGGATTTTCAGATGAAATGGCCCATTTTGGGGATCCAGTTATTTTGTATTGGATTAATTTTAATTTTAATTTTAATTTTCTTCGTTTTTCAAATTACAGTTTAAGCTGTGACTGTGTCTTTTTGGATAGAACCGAGGAATTCATAAACGAGACAAATTGCATCATGTTTTTATCGTGACTGTTATAAT